>PVIY010041498.1:0-21613 GCA_004026745.1 Myrmecophaga tridactyla
AAAAAATGGGTGGGAGTTTATAGATAGAGGCTGAGATAAACCAAATGCAGCAAAATGTTAATTATTGTATCTAGGTTGAGAGTATGCTAAAGTTTGTTGTCCATTATTTCAACTTTTCTATGTTTCAAAATTTTCCAAATAAAAGGTTGGGAAAAACTTAGATGCTAAAAACAAAAACAAATAATAGGGGGCACAAAGTTTAAAATATATTGGGTAGATGGGAATACTAGCGGTCAGTGAGAGGGAGGGATAAGGGGTATGGTATTGTTCTAGTTTGCTAGCTGCTGGAATGCAATATACCAGAAACGGAATGGCTTTTTGAAAGGGGAATTTAATGAGTTACTAGTTTACAGTTCTAAGGCCGAGAAAATGTCCCAATTAAAACAAGTCTATAGAAATGTCCAATCAGAGGCATCCAGGGAAAGATACCTTGGTTCAAGAAGGCCAATGAAGTTCAGGGTTTCTCTCTCAAGTGAGAAGGCCTGTGGCGAACACAGTTAGGGCTTCTCTCTCAGCTGGAAGGGCACATGGCGAACACGGTGTCATCTGCTAGCTTTCTCTCCTGGCTTCCGGTTTCAAGAAGCTCCCCGGGAGGCATTTTCCTTCTTCATCTCCAAAGGTTGCTCGCTGGTGGACTCTCTGCTTCATGGTACTGCAGCATTCTCTGCTCTCTCTGAATCTCTCATTCTCCAAAACATTTCCTCTTTTATAGGACTTTAGAAACTAATCAAGACCTACTCAAATGGGTGGAAGCATGTCATCCCCTAATCCAGTTTAACAACCATTCTCGACCAAATCACATCAACCAGGGAGATGATCTCACCAGTTTCAAACATACAGTATTGAATAGGGATTATTCTACCTTTATGAAATGGAACTTATATTAAAACATGGCTTTTCTTTGGGGGCACACCTCCCCCCAAACCAGCACAGTATGTATGAGGTTTTTCTTTTATTTATTTTTCTGGAGTGATGCAAATGTTCTAAGAAATGATCATCATGATGAATATACAACTTCTTTGTGATTATATTGTGAGCCATTGATTGTACACCATGTATGGAATGTTTATATGTTGTTTATCAATAAAATATTGTTAAAAATAAAAATTCACCTAAACATGCACATCAACACTGTCTACACATACACGATTATTTATTGCAGGAGTTTTTGAAATTGCAAAATATTGAAAACTAAACACTCATACAGCTAATGTATATCACACAACAGAGCTTTTACTGCAGCTGTAAAAAAAATAATAATAAATGATGGGAAAGAACTATGAATTGATATAGAGTGATTACCAGGGCATAATGTTAACTGTAAAAAGTAAAGTGCAAAAAAATTATAGAATGCTATTCCAATAAAGAAGGGAATATAAGAAATATATGCTTATTTGTGCAAAAGAACCCTATGATATCAAACATTGAGAAGGACATAATATCCTATCTGTGGTTTCTTGCCAAAAATATACAACTGCAATATGTCATGAGAAAAAACTGGACAAATCCAAATTGAGGGGCATTTCACAAAGTAACTGATCAATACTCTTCAAAAGCATCAAAGTCATGAAAGACAAAGAAAAGCCAAGGAATTTTTATAGACTGCATGAGACTGAGGAGAAATAACAACTAAATACAATGTGGGGTCCTGAATGGGTTCCTGGAATGACAAAAAAAAAGAATTAGGCATCAGTGAAAAACCTGGTGAAACTTTTATAATAAGAAACTCCTACAACTAAGTCAGAGCTTCCTACAAGTAATTCAGGAACCATTGAAAATACTTAAAAGACTTCATTTTCATCTTACATTTGGACATCTTACATCTTACTTGTGAGGTGAATGTAAGCTGCTTAATTACTGACTATCTTTGCCTATAGGTCTCCCATTGAATACATTAGTCATTAATAATCTACCTATTTAAAGGGCCCCTGTTTGAACTCTCATGCTTTGAAGACCCATCTGTTCTTCCAGAAGATAGCATTGAAAGTGCCACGTATCATTTTTGCGTGATCTTTGTTAGTGGCCCTCTGAAATTACTTTAATTAAGTCATTTTAGACATAATATTAATCATCACTGTGGATCCAGTTGTCAGTCCAGTTATCAGTACTTTGAAGAAATAAATTTTGAGGAGATGTGGAAGGAAGGAATGCATTTTGTAAAATGTTAAAATGAGGCTCACAGCTGACTAGTAGGACTTTTAAGTATGCTTATTAAGAATCTGAATTGGACGGTTAAGGGAATTACCAGAGAGTGAGAGAAACTAAGCTTGTCAAACAAAGATTACAGTGTAGATTTTGTCTTTATCAAATGAATTAAAGGAACAAGTTACAGTTAAAAGTTTGAATGCCTTTTTCCACATCTGGCTGTTGCTGTTTACATTCCTTTGTTGAGCCTACACCTTCATAAACTTTTAAGCAGGTATGCATTGAACACTTCTGTTTCATGGTCAAGACAGAATCAGAAGCCATGAATACTGATAGCTGATTTGTCTGTTTTCTTCTATTTCCATGACTATATCTACTGCCTCACCTTGATTTATAAGCAAAACCTGGGAAGCCTACAAAAATAAGTGTTTTGTGGTTTATCTAGGAATAATACAGAAAATATTGCTGTTATTTTTGGTGAAGAAAATCAATTTTGTACAGTTTATTTCAATCTAAATAAAATGTGAATTTGTTTAAAAAAAAAAGAAACTCCTATAATAATACTATTTTGCTAATACTATTATGCCAATTTTAATTCTGATCATTGCAATTTAAGATGTTAGCATTAGGGGAAGCTTAGCAAGGGTTATATTGGACCTCTCAGAACTATTTTTGCAACTTTTCTGTAGATCTAAAATTAGTATAAATTAAAAAGTTCAAAAAAAAAAGACATAACTCCTCCATCATCAACTCTTCTAATGAAGACAACTGATCCAAATAAAAGTGTGAAAACAAAATACCATTATGCACTTCAAAATTCATCTCAAATTACATCTTACCTGGTGGCCAGAAAACTCCATGCCACTGGGCCCGGCAAGATTTTAGCTTCACAAACAGATTTGACATGACCCGCAACTCGGCGGGAGTTCAAAGATCCTAGAGGGGCTAGCCAAGACGGTCAGGCGTTAAACAGGAGAAGATGGAACACAAAGAATCCCTGCTGGCACCAAGTTCTTCCTGGAGCTGCCATCCTGGCATCATCCCGGTGTTCACCTTTGAGACCCACTCTTCGCATGCCCACTGAGTCCTTAGTGTTGGAGTTAGTTTTTGATCGCTGTGTAAGAAATTACCACCACATTTCAAATAACACAACTGATTACCTCAGGGTTTCTGCAGGTCAGAAGTCTGAACAGAGTGGTCACGTACTCTGCTCAGGGTGTCACAAAACAGATCAAAGTGTTGGCTGGCTGAGAGCTAACTGGAGTTTTTAGGAGGGAAGCTCCCACACCTTCTCAGGCTGTTGGAAAACACATTTCTTGTGGTTAGACAACTGACGTCTTCCTTGTGTTGCTACTAGTTGACCAAATTCTGCCCTCAGCCCCTAGAGGTCACTCTCAGAGCCTTGCCATTTGGTCCTCTCTGTATGACCTCTCATATCTCCAAGCTGTGACTTCACGAGGGATCCAGTCCCCTTTCCAGGCTCCCCTGATCAGGTCAAGCCTACCCCAGACATTCTCCATATTGATGAACTCCATGTCAACCGAGTAGACACCTACTCATGGTAGTGACATCCCATCCAGTCATAAGTGTCTCATGCAGTAAAGGGTATGAGACCATACAAGGATCAATCACCAAACGATGGAAATAATGATGCCATATTAGATTTCTGTCTCCAATAGTATTTATAAGGAATTTATAAGTTCTGGTGTGCTGAAAAGTGGATGTCAGGAGCCTGGGGCAAAGCATTGCTGGGATTATTAAAGGAAAATGGGACAAATGTATTTTGCTGAACAGAAAAGGTGTTAGAAGACCATCAAAAAAGCAGTAATAAAATCATTAGGCTAAACTTAATCTGATGAGAGGCACTCTGAGGAGTGTTTCTTAGGAGCTCATTGAAGAAGCCCTCAGGATTGGATTCAGACACAAACTGAAAGGGCAGGTGAAACCTCCAATTACCAAGCCCCCTTAGCACTGAGGTGACCCCTCTCTTACCAGTTTGGAAAAGTTTTCATTTCTTTTGTGTGAACTCTCACCTCCTCATGTTTATTCAGAAAAAGCTTGCTTCACAGCAAGAAAAGTGGGTTTCCTATGACTCTGCAGTTCCTGCCTTGGCCGGTCCTGGTGGGTTCAAGCCACACTGAGCATTCTAGGCCTCTATTTAAGACCAAGCATTTTTGGCCGCACAGATGCTCTGCTCAACCCTCCCCCTTAGGCCTGCCTTTCCCCAGACTGATTAGGCCACAGCCTCTCCCCCAGTCTGTCACCACCTCTTTTGCCGGCTTTCTCCAGGAAGTAGAAAAGCCCAGACTCTGTTTTGTTCATGGAACTGATCTAAGTTTCCTCCAGTCTCCTTATTAGACAACGAAGCAATAAACCCTTTCTCTTCTCAAAATACGTAGTGACTAAAAGTGGCTTCAGTGCACATCAGGTTGATGAGCTCACTTTTGGCAACAGTACAGGTCTAGAAAGTGCAACCATGAGTAGCTGAGAGCATTAGGGAATATTTACCTACGCAAAAGGTGCTAAGGGTCAAGAGGAGCCACATATTTGGGATCACTTCACCACCCCTTCTGCCCCAAGGTAAATTCCTCGAAGGCAAATCAGTGTCCCCACTCTCTCCCTAGGATCCACCACAGCACAGTTCTTACTCTGCATAAAGTAAAATCTCAACAAATGACTGTTTAATGAATAATAATATGTGTAGCTGAAATAGCACCTTGAGACATTATTTCGGCTTCAATTGCTTTATGATTTGGAGAAAACATCAAACCTAGGTGCTTTCTGAGGAGTGGTGTGTTCATGAATCTGCTCCTTCAATTTTCTCATTGTTCCTATACTGCCAAAGAAAGGATTTGTCATGTATTTCAAAGGTTAAAGGCCTCCCCTTTCAAAGGATGGTTTCTACCTGATCGTGCTTTCCTCCTTTCTCTCTCCGATTTCTCTTATTGTCCTAGCCCTCTAAGACTGTCTAGGCACGAGAATTCCCGAGTGCAGAGCGCCTGGAGGCCTGAGCTAGAGATTCTGGGTCAGCAGTGTTCATGGTCCAACTCCCAGGACCAGGGACAGGGTGGCAGGCGCGGGGCCTTCCTGCAGTGACCGACTGAGCCCGCATCTGTTAGCTGCCACCTCACCAGCCCAGGACCCCCTCAGGCCCCCCACCACAGCCCGCTCCCCCTCCCCAGCGCCCCCAGAGCCCCCCGCGTCTCCCCTGCAGGGGGCGCCATTGTCAAGGTGGCCACAGCCGGGAGGCTCCGCAGAGGCGCCGCCATGGCAGCCGCGGGACCCGCAGAGGGGCCTCCCGCTGGGGCCTGATGAAGCAGAGACCGGGCACCGGAGCAGGAGGCGGGCAGCGCTGGAGAGGCCGGGGTCCCCGCGCCATGGCGGGAGCCTGGGGGCAGCGCCGTGGGGAGGCCACAGCGGGCCAGGGGCGCTTTGGGGGTCGGAGCTGGTCTCCCAGGGCTCAGGGGCTGGGGGTGGCTGGGGGCGGCCGGGGGCGGCACTTTGGGAGTCGGTGGGGTCCCTGCTGTGGGCTTTTGGGTTTTGAAACTGTTTTCTGATTGGGGTGTCTTTGTGGGCTGCACTGTTTTCAAAAGCAAAGGTTACACATTCCTCATTTCTAACAGTCTCTTACAAATTCATTGGAAAAGGATGAACATATCAATGAAGAAAAGAAACTTGGCAGAAGGAAACCTATCAGTAAGGAAGAATTTGCCCTAACCAGTAAATCCCAAAGAATGCATGAATGATCCAAGGACAAGTGAAAGCCAAAATGAGGTAACATGATTTTACTTACTGATTGAAGTAAAGAAAAATCAATGATCATTGGAGACGTTGTGAATACAGTAGAAAAGATGCCCCCAGGTACATAGGTCTGTGATATATGCTTTTGGCAGCCCCTGGAGGGAAAGCAGCTGAGCGCATGAATCAAGTAGGTTTGCTAGCTCTTCTAATGAAAAAGGTCCTCACAGATACATCCCTAAATATTCCATGTCGCTGTTCATTTCAGTATTGCTTTAGATTCACACAAAAGGACTGGAAACCTAAATACAGACTAGGGAGGACATTTGTATATAAGTTTTCTTAAGATGGAATATTATGGAAGTATATTCAAAAGAGATGTCTTTCTCAAACTATTTTAACGTGTAAGAACATACACATAGTTTTACTATTCAGGTAAATTTCGTGCCATATAGAGACTGATCCAAATTATAAGTCTTTAATGTTTTCAATGTCATATATAGTAAACACTATGTCTACATGTATATATATCTTATTTATTAATCAAAATATATTGAAAATCAGAAACTAAATATTCATAGATGTATTCAATGATGGGATTGTGGGTTGCTTTTAGTTTCTGCTTTTTGTTTCATAGATATCTTAAAGTATCTGTAGTGCTCATAGGATGAGTTTGCGGAGTGTAAAAGATCTACCTTAGAAACATAATTCAGTAAAATTGGCATTAGTTTTAACCCCAAACTACCACACTACCCTGGCTTAAATTTATTTTTCTTTGCAGACGAAATATCCAAAACCCATTTTACTTTTTTTCTTGTCCCAAATAAGCATTTTACTTTAGTCTCACATGTAAGGTAAAATTTTAAAATGTGAATTACCATCTATTTTCAGCATCCTGCAGTAATAACATTCCTTTGTTCTTCCTCATGAAAAAAACATTTTTTAAATTTGTACATTTAGTCACTATCATTATACATGCTCGGCCTTCCTAGATTATGCCTCCGGCCCCGCCCCCCTATCCTTTAAATATTAGCTCATCGCACCCAGCCCCAATAAGCTCCCTGACCTCAAAATCAAATCTAAGGGAACGGAAACTAAGAACAGCACAGAATCACAGATGCTCACTACTCCTTTCTTTCTTGGGTCCACAGCATTAGAGAGAGTAGGGTCCAGCAGGAGTAATCCTGGGGAGGCCTGCTTCTTTGCTGTAAGGAGAGGACACTGGATTGATTAACTGTGCAAACCTCCCTTTAAGTGTGTATGTAACGGAACAACCAGAAATGGTGGTGGAAATAGAGCACATGTTACAAAAACAAAAGAATTGAAGGTGCAGTGAAATAGGAGTGTGCAGATTTCCACCTCCCGTTGAATAACAAGCTTGTAGGAACACTAAATAAGACATAATAAAATAGATGTGGCAGGCTGTCAGTTCTGAAAATTATGAACCAAAAAAATACGAGAGACGGGGGGAGACAGAGGCCAAACCAAATGTGACAGCTATGTTCGCTAAAAAATGAATAAATAAATAAAAGATCAGGATCCAAAATCCTGAAATCCCAAGAAGAACATTGAGAAATAACCAGTGCAATTAAAGTATTAGCAAAAGGTCAAACAGTCAAACCCGTGCAAAACCTCTCTAAGAGCCCTACTTAGCCAGCAAGTGAAACTATAATTGCAAAGGAATATTCTGCTGGAGAATTCATTAAATTGGGAACACCTTCCTCTAATACCAAGAATGAGACATTTTGGCCTGTATGTGCCTAAAATTTCCACACCTGCTAAGGAAATTCCCTTATGATTACATTAAAAGAATGAGCATAAAGGAGGGCAAAGGCATTAGGAATCCCTGTCAACTTCTCTACTTTGATAACTAGGATGCAAAATTGTGAGCTAGTCCTGGCTTGACTCTAACTCAGTGCCCTATACTAGTGGGAAGACGCCCCTACACTGCAGGCTAACATGCCCCGGAAGGTTTTGACAAAAGTGTGAAAACAAAATACCATCATGCACTTCAAAATTCATCTCAAATTACATCTTTTATTGGGGGGCGCAAGGGGGCAGTATAAGATCTGGAGTGCAGGGCAGGCCACGGTGGCTCAGCAGGTAAGAATGCTTGCCTGCTGTGCCCGAGGACCCGGGTTCGATTCCTGGTGCCTGCCCATGTAAAAAAAATATATATCTGGTGTGCAGATGAGCCTGTCAAGGGGCAGGGACATGCCAGGCAGGAGGAAAGGCTCAGGGCTGGAACTTGCCTGGGACTGGGAGGCTCTGGGTCACTGGTGGGAGGGAAGTGGCTGCCTGGACTGGCCTAGTCTCCCTGGGGACAGCTAAGCCACCTGACCAGCTGGAGACAGGCAGGGTGACCCTAAGGCTGACAGGCATCAGGGCCACTTAGAAGCAGCCCCTTGACCATTTGAGCCCATTCTTCTTCCTGCGAAGAAGGGTGGAGTGGGCTCTCTTCTTCATTTTCTTCACCTAAACATGGGCAGGTCTCTCTCCAGCCAACACAACAAGCCATCTCACCACCCTCCGCCTGTCTACGTGGGACATGACTCCCAGGGGTGTGGACGTTCCTGGCAACATGGGACAGAAATCCTAGAATGAGCTGAGACTCAGCATCAAGGGATTGAGAAAAACCCTAGAATGAGCTGAAACTCGACCAAAAGGGGGAAGAGTGAAATGAGACAAAGTGTCAATGGCTGGGAGATTCCAAACAGAGTCGAGAGGTTATCCTGGAGGTTATTCTTATGCATTGAGTAGATATCACCTTGTTCTTCAAGATGTAATGGAGAGGCTGGAGGGAACTGCCTGAAAATGTAGAGCTGTGTTCCAGTAGCCATGTTTCTTCAGGATGATTGAATAATGATATAGCTTTCACAATGTGACTGTGTGATTGTGAAAACCTTGTGTCTGATGCTCCTTTTATCTACCTTGTCAACAAATGAGTAGAACATATGGAATAAAAATAAATAATAGGGGGAACAAATGTTAAAATAAATTTAGTTTGAAATGCTAGTGATCAGTGAAAGCCAGGGGTAAGGGGTATGGTAGGTATAATCGTGGTTTTTTTTTTTTGTTTTCATTTTATTTCTTTTTCTGTTGTCTTTTTATTGCTTTTTCTGAATGGATGCAAATGTTCTCAGAAATTATGAATATGCAACTAGATGATTCTGTGAATTACTGATTATGTTAATGTTTTATTTCGTGTGTTAAAATTTTTTTAATTAGCAAACAAATTGAAAAAAATAACAATAAAACAAAAATAAAATAAAACAAATAAACATAAATTTGAAAAAAAAATCGGCAGACACCTGCTTCTCCTGACCATCAGGGCATGTGGAGATGAGGCCCATTTCCAAGTGGGCCTGGGAGGCATCGGCCTCACGTCCGGGGAGTGAGACAGCTGCCACTCCACTGCTGAGTTCATGCCCAAGCTGGAGCCGGACACTGGGCAGGGAGGCCCCGCTGCAGTTGGGCTCAGCGCTGAGCTCCTGGGGGCTGGAGAGAAGGGCGCCTAAGCTGAGGCCGGTGCCAGGGACCCATCCGCTCCCTCCTGTGCATACTGCCCTCAGCACTTGGGCTGCCCTGCCAAGGGCTCCTGCAGGCCACGGGAGACCTGAACCCCAGGCACCAGAGAGATCACTCAGCATCTCCTATTTCCATTGTGGGACACCCAGGCACAAAACGATGGGCCATGATGCTGTCACTAGGACTGGTCAGGAGAGGAGAAGTGTCCCCAATACTAAAGTGCAGACACCCTGAGGCGATGCTGAGTCCGAAAAGACACTGAGCCCTGAGGCAGCTGCAATTACCACTCTGGAAAGGGAACTCACCCTGCGCTCCGAGGCTTGACAACATCTGGGAGGTTTGGGGCATCAAGTGTGTTGCTGGCCAACAGGGCCGGGGGCTCCCGCTCATGAGACAGATGGAGGCTACAGGGCAGAGGGCTGCTGTGAGGCTACAGAAAGCCACAGCTCATGGCGGGTCCCTGCTGCTGCTACCTTCTGCCCTGGTCTTACCACTCAGACTCACTCAGCTGATCCACAGCCCCAAACCAGGCCTTAAATGCCTCCATGGGCCAAAAGTAGATGTAGGTGCATCCCTCCTGGAGAAGCTTGATCTTGGAAATGACCTTGCTTTCCTGGGGCAGAGGGAAGAAGATGATGGAGAAGAGGCCAGGGTGGCCTTGCTGGGTGGGATAGGAGCTGCAGCTGGGGTCTATGGATTTGGTCACAGGAGCTGCCTCCTTCCCTGCACTCTCATCCAAGGCCTCCCTGGTCTCAGCCCAAGATTCTCACAGACCCTGCTGCAGGGAAATGTCCTGGATGCCAGCACCTCCCCAACCCCCATGGGGAAGTTCTCCCTTGTCTCTGTGAATCAAACTCTCCTGGTGAGAAACTGAAGGTGGATGGAGTAATAGGACGTCATGCCCTGTGAGTTGCAGACCCTCCCTCCTGCACCTCAACCCTGCAGTGATACCCCCAGCTCCTCACCTTCAGTCCTATTTGGTAATGTATCAGTCTCCCCTGCAAGACACAAAGCCAGGTCCATCAGCAGAGGCTCCAAAAGGCCCTGACCAGCACCCTCACCCTCTCCTGTGCATTACTGGGAGGGGACATCAGGGCCGGGCCAGCCCTCGCAGGGCTCAGACCTATTCAGGAATCTGGGCGCCAGAACAGGGGGCCCTGGGCAGAGGCTTAGGGATCTTCCAGCCTAACCCTCTCTGAATGCAGATGGGGAGACTGCGGGTCAGGCAGGCAGGGACTCAGCAGCGGTCTCACCACGGAGGGGCCGAATCCACTCTCCCACCATGCCCACACCTGAGGCACAGTCTGTGCCCAGCTCAGTCAGGAGGGGACGTGGAGAGGGACAAGGCCTATGGATTCTGCCTACCCTTTGCTTCTGCGGCTGGAAGGGGGACATGATGCCTCAGCTCCCAGGGCTCCTATGGATGAGCTGGGCCCTGGGCTGAGAGCACAGGGCCAGGGAGGGGCTCTCTCCCCTGATGGGATTCGACACCCTCTTCCTGGTCCCAAGTCCTACTCACTTCCTGAGAGTCCATGGGAGCTAACTGAAGGGAGGCCAGCTCTGACAGGAGCGTCCACAGGTGGGGAACGGTGGGCTGGGGGAAAACAGTGGCGTCAGGTGTTGGATGGAGTGCCCAAGTCCACTGGAACCCACCCAAGGCCCCCACCCTGAAGTCTCTTTCCCTCAGACCCCTTTCCCCACCCAGACCTCACCCTGCCAACATCTGGGGCTCGCAGCCACCTCCTACTGAGTTCACCTCCAAACCCTTGGACCACAAGAGCACTGCTAGTCACCTCCCGGTGATGGCTCGTGGCAAATCACAAAACAGTATGAGGTTGCTCAACCATCTCGCCCAGATCCACCTTCAACTGGGCTCTGCCAAGGCCATCCTTTGACTGTGAACGATCAGGGCCTCCTAAATACTACCTGGTCAAGCCTCCATCTCAGGGTCCAAACAATGGCACGTCTAATGGAGGTGTCCCAGGCTCAGGGGCACAGAAAGCAGTTGTGCAAGAAGGAGTGAGCCCTGTACAGTCATGGATGCCAACCCCACCCTGACCCTCGGTGCCCTCAGGCACCCTCACTCTCTCCCACAGTGGCCTCTCTTGCTGTCTCCTTGGTATCACCTCCCTGATGGACTCCTTAGAGATCCCCTCCTGCCAGGGTGGACACGGTCAGGGAAGCCATCCTCCCCTCACCCCATCAGCCCACCTGCCTGACTGGGGTTTGGACAGCCTGGAGGCATCAATTGACAGAAATGATGCTGTCACCAATCGCCAGCCCTGACTGAGATGCATCGGAGGAGCAGCCCTCCCTGTGGTGTGACATTGACCAATTGGGCTGGCCACCCAGAGTTTCCTGTGTCATGTGCAAAGTGCAGGCATGAAATTTGCCCCAGACAACTGAGTGTTCCATAATGTTGTCAGGGTGCTCTCTCCAGCGCCTTCTCCCACCAGAACCAGAGGAAAGCTCAACCACATTCCTGTGCTCTCTCGAACCCCTGTGGGCTCCCTTGTGAGGAAGGCAGCACAGCATGATCTCACAGCATTTCCACATGAGGAACGGAGGCCACACAGGTCCGTCACTTGCCCCTGGTTCTGCTGGGAGTCTGAGGGCTAGTTGGCTCTACCCAGCTTGGTCCGAGCTGAAGTCAACTCAGCACTCAGCACCACTGCCCCGGGTGGTTTTCCCACCCTCATGCTTTGTTGGTGCATTTGCAAAACCCAGGACCCTTATGCTGGCAGGGAGGAGAGAGCTGCACTTCCCTCAAATCCTTCCTCAGCACCGCCAAGCACAGGACGGTGACTCCAACCCCACATGCCGAGGACACAGCCCAGGGAGCATGTTCTGCCCCTCCTGATAGCTGTGTGTCTCCCTCGAATCTCATTCACGTGCATGTCCCCTGCTGCTGCTACATCCAGGACCTTAGTGTGGAGCCTGTCCTCATGTCCAGGACATATCATGTCTAATGCTAGTAGAGGCCGTGGAGGCCTCTGGGACAGATGGCTGGGCTAGCCCTGGACTCTGCTGCACACCTGAGATTTCCCTCTGCCCCCCAACAAGCTAGGACCTGTCCACCTCTCCTTGATCCTAAGACGTTTATTCTCTGCACTCCCGTGCTGTGACACACATGATCAGGGCAGTGTCCTGTGATGTCCTCTCCAGCTGGGAACATGAGGCCTTAGGAATTAGGAACTTGCCCATGTCACCAGGCTGGAAAATGGTGGAGCTGGGTTTTGGACCCAGATCATTGGACCCCAGGTCTGGGAATGGCAATTCAGGGACAGCAGATGCCAGAAAAGATCCACCACATTCCCCCCTAAGGAGCCCAGAAGCTCACCACATCGATCTGGGTGAGCTGCTCTGCCAGCAGCCTGGGAGGGAACGCCAAGACGGGGGGCTTGCCTTCCCTCTGTCCCTGCTCTCGGTGCCCATGTGAGGAGCAAGGGTGATCTCCTGATGGAGTGACAGCTGGCGCTGATTGCAGCTCAACAGATGGCATTGCAGGTGGCACCTGCTCTGCTTCCTGCTGCTCTGTGGGTGCCTTAGGTGATGAGGCAGCAGGTGCCAGATCCAGAGGAGCCATAGGCTTTGAGCCTGAGGGTGGCAGCTGAGGTGGCATCAGAGCCACCACCTGCTCTGCTGGTAAAGCAGGTGATGTCTCCAGCTTCGGCTCCTGATCTGGGGATGATGCAGCCTCCGAAGGTGGCAAGGCAGATGGCCTTGGAGCTGCCTCCCTCTCTGGAGATGGAGTAGTCGGAAGGAGCTCTGGAGGCCACAGCGGCTCCACATCAGCAGGTGGCATTGCAGCTGCTGCCACAGGTGCCTTCATGTCTGCAGGTGACACGATTTTTGCTGCCATCGATGGAACTAGCCCTGGAGGAAGCAGTACTGTGGTTTGCAATGCTGGGTCTCACATACTAGCCCCAAGAGGTGAAAGATGCCACAACAGAATGGGCTTTCCATGGAACTTTCTCGAGAAAGAAATGACTGCAGTGCCTCCCCGAGGGACGCCACCCTCACAAAGTCTTCCAGACTGCAAGTGCTCAGGGGAGTGGGCTGATGCCCCTCTTTACTCCCTGCCCAAAGGCAAAAATAGATTAAGGTCCCGTGACCCCCATCCCCTCCCGTACATCTCATCCATCACCACCTCCATGCTCCTCACCCTGTGTCTGGGTCTCACTGGCCACTGAGGGCTCCAGCCATGAGAGGAGGACCTGGGCCTGCCTCTCCAGGGCAGACCTAGGCAGCGCCACCTGCGCGAAAGACACCAGCTCTTCAGGCTGGAAAAGTCCGGAGGCTCCCAGAAATCATCAGGAAACTCCTGGAGCCAGGTCAGCAGGAAGCAGGAGAAGGTGCTGGGGGTGGGCAGGGTCGCAGAGTGAGGAATGGCTGTTCCTGCCACACTGCCCTCTGGTGACCACCCTCCCGGGTGGGGGGCTCCTGGGCAGGACCAGCCAGACTATTTCTGTCTGTATCTGCTGTGCAAACTCCCACTGGAACAGAAACAGCATGAGGACGGAGAGGGGTTGTGTCTCCTCAGCCGATGGCACTGCACTTGCACACAGTAGAAACTGCATAAATTGCCTGATGAGGGAACAGAGTATGACCCCGCCTCAGCCTACCCAGGGCCATAGTGTCCCCTCAGTCTGGAGTTCATGCCCTGAGGTCATGCCTCCTTCTCTGAAAGCCATGTGAGGCTCTCCTCTTCCCACTGTCATGGTCCCTAAATGGCACAGGCACACCCCACTGCAGCCACCCACAGCCAGGCTCACAGGACTGGGTAGTGAGGTTGGATTTGTGAGCTGCATTCTCCCCACATCTCCTGAACTGTGTCTGTGTGCTGCTGGCATGGTGGAGGGGCAGCAGAGTTGGGTGCGTGTGGAGTGTGCTCTGAGCCTCCGGGAGTGCTCTGTACCCAGTGTCCCAGGATGGGTACATCCTGGCATGGGTCCCCTGGCATGGGTCTCTGAGAGTCCTGATGCCCTGCAGGGAATGGAGCCCAGACCTCTGAACTCCAGTGAGAATCATCAGATGGATTCAGGGACCTGCCCAGGCCCTCCTGGCACTGGCCCCCTCTCCCCATCTTGGGCTGTGAGAAAGGAGCCCCTCTCTCCTCACCCAGAGCTCACTCACTTTTTCAGGCACTCCTGGCCTCCTCCATCCCTGTCTTGCAAGTTGCAGCTGTTTCCATACCTAGAAGGTACATGGGGGTGTCAGATGTAGCTTCTTACGTGCACCCCTACTAATGACATCTAGTGCTGCTATCTGACCCCCTATGATTTGGCAAGCAGGAGGCCACAGGCAATTCTGCAGTTTTGTTCAATGAAGTAGGCTAAGTGCCTTGAAAAGGGCCTGCACATAGATTATTCTTCCTATATCCTAGATGAACGAATGATCCCTGAGCTGCTCCTTCACAGATAACTGGTGAGGCCTGGGGCTCCTCTGCCAGCCCCCAGCATGAGTGGCAACTCAGGCCACACTGAGGACAGAATCCAGTTTGATGCAATCTCAAACCTCCTCTGAATGGGAATACAGGATTCCAAAGGTCACTTTGGAGCAGAGCCTTCTCACGAGGAAAGGAAATTTCTCAACGTAGACAAGCCCTCTCCACCAAGCTCCCTCTCCAGAAAGCCTGGCATGGGGAAACACTTTCCATGGCCCAGAATCATTCAGTTCTGACTCTGACCTCAGCATGTTGGTCCTCCTATGACCCCACTAGCAAGAGGAGGAAACTGAGTTTAGATGCTGCAATGACCTTCCCCAGACATTCAGCTCAGACATGCCAGATCGATTATGAGATTGAGGAGGAACCCGTGCTCACCTGTTGAACACCCGGTCCAGGACCTGCTGGATGGAAAAGAAGCCCCGGTAATTTAACACGAGGAGGGATACGTAGGCCTGGTCACCCTCTGCAACAGCTGCCACCATGCGCTCCATGAACTTTTCCCAGGCTCCCACCTTGCCGGTGTACTCCAGGTCACTCTGGACTGGTGACACTTTTGCACCCTGAGACTGTAATAGCAGAAGCAGGTGGTTAGCCACTGGTCTGGGAACCAGGAGAGGGTCAGGGCTGGGGGTGTATGCAGACCTGCCTTTCCCTGTCCCTCCCTGCCTTGGGGCAAGAAGTGGGGCAGGAATGCATCTAGCAGAAAAAAGTCCCACACTCCAAAGTAGAACTCAGGTGGGGGAATAATTAAGTCATGAGGAGTTGTGCGTCAATGCGTGGAAAGCACTTTATCCACATGATTCCTCACAAATCACCCCCATTCATGAGATGGGGGGACTCAACTTCTTGCAGGACAGAAGCCAGAACCACTCACACTGGAGTTTATGATCCCTCCATCCTGTGGAAGAGGGGTCTACTCCAGACATGGAGGGGAAGAGCCTGCTCACATCTCATTCTTCCCTACTGTGGAGGCAGTGCATCAAGAACACCAAGAGGGTGAGAACACCTTTGCTTTCACACCGACAACAAGACTTGAATGTCTTTTACCTTGAAGGGAGTTCTGAGTACCTGCAGCCATGGTGATCCCTGCTCAGACCAAAGGTCAAGTGTCTGCACACTTCCCCAGTTCACATCGATAGGAGATGACACCTTTTGGGCCCAGGATTAACACGTTGCATGGGGACTACTTCATCATCACCACTTGTCTTCCCAACAGCCATCCATGACTTCACGTTTGAACACAAAGTGCACATGAAGTTTCCCAACATGGCCATGGACGACCCCGTTCCTCATGTCTCCTCACACTGAAAGGAGGAGTATTAAGGGGCTACAGAGGTAAGATAACAATGCTGGTATTTCCTCAATTCTCTGGCCTTGGGCCACTTTGACTTACCTTCGTGAACACCCTGACCAACAGACTGCGGCGGCGAGGTGGAGGGTTCAGCCAGCGCCTACATCTATTATAAAATGTCTCCTTCCTAGGTTTTCTCATGCCAGATCCTACTGCTCTACAAATGCAACACGAGAACATGTTGTACTGTCGATCCTCTCTGGCTAAGTGAGCCTGGTAGGGGGACTGATGTGGAATCTAGGTGCCTGGTTACCAAGGTTCTACATTCCATTGGACTGCAGCTCAAAGGAAGTGAGGTCATCTCCTGAAGCCCCTTAACTGAAACTTCTCAACCGTTAGGTCCTCCAGGAAAGGCCCTCTTGACTCCTGGTGCTCATCCTCCTTAAACATGTTATCCTGTTGACAGGACCAAGTTTCCTCAACACATCATTCCCCACGGCTTCTTGGGAAGGCCTGGGTGCAGACTGGGCCCCATGCATAAGGAGGGAGAACTCAATTCTAACACAGATGAACTTTCTTAGAAATCTTGTGACCATGGTGTGGTCATTGTAACTCTCATCTCAGGGTCACCCCAGTCTCCACACCTACACAATGGGGTCATTCTACCATCTACTTCCAGGGTCATCATGAGGATTGGAGAGCATTAGTGTAAAAGCAATGGCTGGTCTTCGAGTAGCTAACTTGCAGAGGCAACAGCATTCCAAAACATGGAATGCCTCACTCATAAGGGCTGGCTGTGGCTGTGTCATCCTTGGAAAGGTAGATTCCTTTCTTGGTCAGCACCTTGAAGAAGTTGAAATTAAATGGAATCTAGATAGGATGGCTGTGTGCCATGACATCTTCCCATGGTTTGACATTATAATTAGAATCAGACACAAGTGGGCAAAAGGGCTTTGGCTATGGACAGCCTATGTCAAGCTGAAGCTAAACTATGAGCTTTGTAGAAGAGTCCAAGGACATTTTCTCAAGGCACAGCCTCAAAGCGAAATCAAACAAGGAAATGTGGTTTTCGGGAGGGGTGTCTTTCAGATAGGTAAACTCTTGTCCTTTTCCCAGAGTGAAAATGCTGCCTGTGAAGCTGGCCATGGAGGAAGCAAGCTAGGGAGTAGGTTATGAGAAGAACGCAAAGAATATGGTGTGCAGGATTCAGGATGTGTCAGACAGGAGAAGAGGATGAAAAACAGGACAAGGTCCACGTGGTCTCATGACAGCCTCAGCAAATCAGACCTGAAGGAATTCTAGAGGGCGCATGTCCATCCCATTGAAGCCCACATCCTTGACATTCACCCATGGGAGAGGAGGCATACCTCAATGTCTTCATTTGCACAAGGCATGGACTAGGATGGCCAGTGGCCTTCTTCCTGTATGGGAATGCTAACTGGAATGCTCACAGTTGAACTACTTGCTAAAACTGCTGCTCAGAAAACATCATACCCAGACAGACCTCACAGCCCTAAATCACTTAATCCTGACACCTGGGTTAAGACGGGTGACTTGAGCTGCCTGGTGTCCAACAGCTCAGTGGAGATAATGGGAATGATACTTAAAACTCTTTCCTTTCAGCCTTCTAACATTTATGCAGTCATTCAACTAAAAACTTTGAAACACTTTCTGCATGTCCAACAACATGGAGAGGCCTTGGGACAGGATTTGGACTTCTTTGAGCTTGTACCTGGGAGGGAGAAGAGGTAGCATTTCCACATGCTCAACGCTGACCTAGAGATGAGGAGGACTTATTCTGAGGACACAGAAAGGCTTCTTCTCCAGAGAGTGCAAAAAATCCAAGCAGGCTTCCTGGAGGGGATTATAGAAAAGAGGGACTGGGTCTTGTCCAGAAGATGACGGAGACATCGAGGGAATACGACTGGTAGGTGGTCAGTGTAAGCACATGTGTTCAGCAACAGGCCTTAGAGTTCATGTGATGATATTAGACTGCAAAGGCAAGAAGGGAGACAACTGAACCTAAAGAAATGACATGAAGATGAAGTTGCAGTGACCCACTGCCAGGGGGTGCTGCAGGAAGATTTGAGGAGTAATTTTGCATTACATTCAACAAAGTGGTACCTTCCAAGTGATGAAAGCTTCAGGTACTACAAAACATTGCTCTGCCCTGGTTACATTGACACCTGTGTTTTATGAGCCTCTGCCCTGCTCCTCCAGGGGCAGGCTGGAGGTCTCCTACCTTCGATTCTGCCCATTCCACTCCCATCCCTTTGCTCACCTCTTCTTTTCAGAGCCCTCAACCCATGGCAAGGACGTTTATGTCTTCCCTGTGACAAGAGCAAGGTTGAGCTGATAAAATTCATCAAAGCTGTTGAAATACATGATTAAGACAATTTAAAAAGGTATCAACAGCCAAATCGTGGTCTGTTCTTTAAACCAGACGATAAATGGATAAAGCCCTGTTTCTGCTCCTGTTTCCTCTTTCCCCATGGATTGTGCTTGGTGGGGGGTCTGTCAGGCAGATCAGTGCAGGGCAGGGGAGCTGTCTCACTGTAGTTGGTTCCCTGAACCAAAGGCTCTTGCCAATTTCTGGATTAGAGTGGGAAGAGGAAGATGGATGAGGAGTGGATAGGACTGAATGCTCATTTCCTCAACTGAGTACAGATGAGACAATGTGCCATCAAGTTTTCCTTGGCCCAGCTCCTCTATCCTAAGCTCTCATCTCCACCTGAGGGTCTTGCCAGCCAGTGGCCTCACAGGACTGAGGTTAACCACCATGCACATTGACTATGCACTCAGGGAGGGGGAGACCAAATCCCCAGGGCACTCCAGATGATGGGCTTTGCTTCTTTTCACTTTCAAGACGTGAGTAGAGTCAGGATGTTTCCACATCACCCCGTCTGCCCAGTGGAACAGTGGTCAATTCCCCAGGCTGCTGTTGAGATCAGGGTTGTATAGCTATTGAACCTACACCCTCCTGCAGGGTGGTGTTTTTCAAAGACAGGCAATCTGTATCACCACTGCCTGTCATAGCAGACCCTCTAATGTGAGGTAGACAAAGCCCTGCTTAGTGACCTAGCCCAAGAACTCATCTGAAATCCTGCTGAGATGCCCTTCCACAGGTAGTGGTCAGAGTAAGGGCCTCTGACTCCACTTGGGATGCAGGTAGGACTCAGACCCAGGGAAACCCCAGATCTTGCCCCTTTCAATGCTGATTCCTGGCCCCTGGGGAAAGAGTTGGCCACTTGTGGCCCAAGGCCTCACAGTTCTCTGGAGCCCTCTAGTTACAGGAAGGGGTCTGGACCCCTTTCAGAGATCCATGTTCAAATTTTGCCTGCGAGATTAACGTGCAACAAGAGTGGGGACTCAAGTGGAATTTCTAGCATGTTGGGGACTGTGGAGATGGTCCTAAATTCCTGGCCTCAAACCCAGGGACCCTTGAGGATGTGTGCTATGGCCCTGGTAGCTTTCACTTCTGGTCTCCCTTCCTACTGACTGACCATTAATGGGGCTTCACATTCACGGATGCTTTTGTTCATCTCCATCGTACTCAGCCTTTTACAGTTTACAATGCCTTCACCCGTGCTGGGTCTGAGGCCAACAGGCCAGGTCTCCTCCCCACCTAAGGCGTCGAGAAGAGAATCCTTGGAATAGTGTGGCTCTGCTGGGGTTTCCTGGCAGCAGGTATCTTGCTCCAGGCACTTGGAAGCCCCTACTCTCCCATCACCTCCTTAGATAGAGGAAATACTTCCCCAGTGTGGAAAAGCCCATCAGCTTCAGACAAGTAGGGAAGGGGCTCTTGTTTCCCCAAGGGGTATTCATGGACAGGACTTTGGAGGCTTGAGAGTGATGAAGGGGAGGTCAGGGAGTCTCTTCCTGTCAAGGAGCCTTTGGGTGATTGCTTGTTCTGCTAGGATAACCATATGACAGCCCCTGGTTAAGTTGCCCATGCTGCTCACCTGCTAGTAGGAGAATCCAACCACAAAGAAGTTCTGTCCCCTCAAATGAGTGCTTCAAAGGCTTGAAAGACATATGAGTTCATGAGGGGACTGATGACAAGTTATAGTAGAGGTTTCCCAAGGTCTCCAGTTCCATGGGATTCCAAAACACAAAGTACACATCAAGGCAGAAGCCGTTTCTCAGCCTCCAACTGCTCAAGGCAAGGGCAAAATTAAGCTTCTCAGAAAGACAAAATAACTAGTCAGGTGAAAGGAGTTAATTCCCTGAAAGCTGCACCTTCCCCAACAGAAAGGTAGTGCCCACATCAAGTGGAATCCCTCCCTCAAGGAAATCTAGGCTAGAGGTTTAGAATATGCTGAATTGAATGTCAAAGAACAGATAGAGAACAAAGCCATCCAGCAAGAAAATCCTTATTAAAAGAGGGGAAAAAAACATCTCCACAATACACTAATTAAGGAAATCAACTGCCTAGATGCCAGCCAAAAATAACAAGTTGTACTAAGAAAACTGAAGATATGGCCCAGTCAAAGGAACATACCAACAATTGAAATATGATACATGAGTGGAAACAACTACCTCAGGACATTCAAACAGACATGAAAAATCTCATCAACAATCAAATCAATAAGTTGAGGGAGGATATAAAGAAGGTGTGCTGGTTTGAAAGGAAGTATGCCCCCTAAGAAAAGTCATGTTTTAATATAAATCCCATTTCATAAAGGTAGAATAATCTCTACTCAATGCTGTATGTTTGAAACTAATGAGATCATCTCCCTGGTTGATGTGATTTAGTTAAGAATGGTTGTTAAACTGGATTAGGGGATGACATGTCTCCACCCATTTGCGTGGGTCTTGATTAGTTTCTGAAGTCCTATAAAAGAGGAAACATTTCAGACAGAGATTCAAAGAGAGTGACACTATGAAGCAGAGAGTCCACCAGCCAGCGACCTTTGGAGATGAAGAAGGAAAACGCCTCCCGGGGAGCTTCATGAAACCAGAAGCCAGGAGAGAAAGTTAGCAGATGATGCCAAATTCGCCATGTGCCCTTCCAGCCGAGAGAGAAGCTCTGACTGTGTTCGCCAAGCGCCTTCTCACTTGAGAGAGAAACCCTGAACTTCATCGGCCTTCTTGAACCAAGGTATCTTTCCCTGGATGCCTTGATTGGACTTTTCTATAGACTTGTTTTAAGTGGACATTTTCTTGGCCTTAGAACTGTAAACTAGCAACTCATTAAATTCCCCTTGTTAAAAGCCGTTCCATTTCTGGTATATTGCATTCCGGCAGCTAGCAAACTAGAACATATGGTAACTATAGTAATGATGCTTCACAGATGACAGCACTTTCCAGTTTACAAAGCACTTTTGGGTCTGTTACCTCACTGAATCCTCACAACAACCCCACATGGTGAGTGTTAGCCTCTCAATTTACAGATGAACTCATCAAGTCTCAGAGAAGGAACTCAAAGTGACCAAAGGCAGAAGCCAGACTGGTCAAGCCAC
>PVIY010041499.1:0-21623 GCA_004026745.1 Myrmecophaga tridactyla
ATCGGCAGGGAGACTTTCACCCCTGGATGTCATTTCCCACGTAATGGGGAGGGCAATGATTTCACTTGCAGAGTTGGGCTTAGAGAGACTGAAGCCACATCTGAGCAACAACAGAGGTCCTCCAGAAGTAACTCTCAGGTATGCCTGTGGGTAGCCTAAGCTTCTCTGCTACCTACATAAGCTTCACAAGAGTAAGCCTCATGATAGAGGGTATGGCCTATTGATTTGGGTATCCCTAAAGTTTGACACAGTATCAGAGGATTCCCTGATGGTAAGGTTTAATAGTTTCATAGTCTTTCTCCCCTCTCTCAGGGGACATTGCCAATACTTTTTGATTATCTGCTTAATATACTCTAGGATGTTTCCAGACATTACAATAATCTATCTGGATTATAGGACTTCTTTCTTATTCTGTGCTTCCTGTGTTTAAGTCATTCAAATGAGCTATACAGATAAGTTGAATTAGATTATGCACTACAGAAATCTTCAGTTCCAGATCAAATAAAACTTTCTTCCATTGGTCTCAAAGAGTATATGTGGTTCTAAAATATATACACTGTCTTCCTTACCCCTGTGTTCTGAATTATTTTAACCTCAACCTGTTCGCCTTTGTTCTTATCTCTAAATATCAGCTTATATATATACAACAGCCTCTCAAAATTCAGAAATAATAATCACCCCTCTAGACCTAATGTGTCTGCTCTAAAAGCTTATAAACTAGGCCTGTTCTCTTATAAGCATTTTCTAAAGGTGACTATACCATTGCTGTTTTCTTGTTTCTGGCTTATTTTGTGTCATCAAATGTTCTACATGTTCATTCACATCGTTGCATGCCTCCCGACATTGTTCCTTTTTGTAGCAGCACAACCTTCATTCGTAAGTATACACCATCGTTCACCAATCTACTTCACCGTCAGTGCATCCTTCAGCCACCTGCATTCATCAGGCATCATGTAGAGGGCCCAAAGTCCATGGTCCATCAACAGTCTCAATTTTAGATAATTTCATGGTTCCCAAGAGACAGAAAACCAATAAACACATCCTCACCAAATAGGAAATCTAAACCTCCTCTTAACTCTTGTCCCTCCCTTCATTATTTCCCTCTGCTGTTGCTGTGGTAGTGCTGATGGTTTCCTTCTGAGCATAGTTCATAGCATGCAATAGCAGTTATCCCCCGTACCCTGGACTTAAACACTCTTTATACAACAGACATATCTTTGAAGTAAGTCTTATGAGAACTCATTCATATTTCTAGTGTGAGTCAGTGGGACACGTAGGTCTATACAACCCCTTTCAATCTTATTCATCATCAGTATGGTAATATTACTTATAGACCCACTAGAGAATCACCTTCACTCCTATCTACTCCCTTATATTGGAGTTCAACCTCATTAGCTAACGGTTCACCCATCTCTAACTTCTATGTATCTCCAAGTCCCCTATATTCTGTATTATAAGCCTTTCATTATACCTTTATGCTAGTCATAAAAGTGGAATCATACAGTATCTGTCCTTTTGTGTCTGGCTAATTTTGGTCAGCATTATGTCCTCAAGGCTCATCCATCTTGTCATGTGCTTCAGGACATTATTTTGTCCTACTGCTGCATAATATTCCATTGTATGTATATACCACATTTTGTTGATCCATTCGTCTGTTGATGGGTTTTGGTTTGTTTCCATCTTTTGGCAATTGTGAATAATGCTGCTATGAACACTGGTGTGCAAATGCCTGTTTGTGTCGTTGCTTTCAGCTCTTCAGGGTATATACCAAGTAGTGCTATTGCTGGGTCATACGGCAACTGGATATTTAGTTTCCTAAGGAACTGTCAAACAGTCTTATTGTGGCTGCACCATTATACATTCCTACCAGCAGTGCATAAGTGTCCCAGTTTCTCCACATGCTCTCCAACATTTATAGTTTCATGTTTGTTTAAAAGCAGCCATTCTTATAGGTGTGAAGTGGTATCTCATTGTAGTCTTGATCTGCATTTCCCTTACAGCCAATGAAAATGAGCATCTCTTCATGTGCTTTTGAGCCATCTGTATTTGCTCTTCAGAAAAATGTCTATTCATATCTTTAGCCCATTGTATAATTGGGTTGTTTGTTCTTTTGTTGTTGAGTTGTATGATTGCTTTGTACATACAGGAAATCAAACCCTTTGTTCAATATGTGATTTCCAAATATTTTCTCCCATTGAGTTGGCTGTCTCTTCACCTTTCTGACAAAGTCTTTTGAGGCACAGAAGCATTTGATTTTAAGGAGGTCTCATTTATCTATTTTTTTTTTTTGTTGTTGTTGTTGCTTGTGCTTTGGGTATAAAGTTTAGGAAGCTACTTCCTATTACTAGGTCTTGAAGATGTTTCCCTATGTTTTCTTCTAGACACTTTATGGAGCTAGTTGTTATATTTACGTGTTTGAACCACCTTGAATTAATTTTTATATAGGGTGTGAGGTAAGGGTCCTCTTTCATTCTTTTGGGTATTGATATCCAGTTCTTCCACACCCAATTATTGAAAAGACTATTTTGTCCCAGTTCAGAGGATTTGGGGGCCTTGTCTAATATCAGTTGAGCATAGATTTGGTGGTCTATTTCTACACTCTCGATTTGTCCTCTTTCATTCTTTTGGGTATTGATATCCAGTTCTTCTACACCCAATTATTGAAAAGACTATTTTGTCCCAGTTCAGAGGATTTGGGGGCCTTGTCTAATATCAGTTGAGCATAGATTTGGTGGTCTATTTCTGCACTCTCGATTTGATTCCATTGGTCCATGCTTCTGTCTTTGTGCCAGTACCATGCTGTTTTGACCACTGTGGCTTTAGAATAAGTTTTAAAGTCAGGGAGTGTTAATCCTTGCACTTTTTTCTTCTTTTTTAGGATGCTTTTAGCTATTCAGGGTCTCATTCCCTTCCAGATGAATTTGGTAGTTAGCTTTTTGAAATCTTCAAAGTAGGTTGTTGGAATTTCGATTAGTACTGTGTTGAATATGTAGATCTATTTGGGGAGAATTGACATCTTGACATTATATTTAGCCTTCCTATCCATGAGCAGGGAATGTCTTTCCACCTATTTAGATCTTCTTTGATTTCTTTTAGCAATGTTATATAGTTTTCTGTGTACAAGTCCTTTATGTCCCTAGTTAAGTTCATTTCTAAATATTTGATTTTTTACTTGCTATTTTGAATGGAATTTGTTCCCTAACTGACTCCTCAGCTAGGTCATTGCTTGTAGATAGAAATGTTACTGATTTTTGCATATTAATTTTATATCCCACCACCTTGCTGAATTTATTAGCTGAAATAACTTTGCTGTAGATTTTTCAGGCTCTTCCAAGTATAGTATCATATCATCTGCAAATAATGAGAGTTTTACTTTTTCCTTTCCAATTTGGATGTCTTTTATTTCTTTTTTCCTGCCTGACTGCTCTAGTTAGAACTTGTAGCACAATTTTGAATAAAAGTGGTGACAGTAGGCATCCTTCTCTTGTACCTGATCTTAGGGGGAAGGCTTTCAGTTTCTCTCCATTGAGTATGATGCTGGCTATCAGTTTTTCATATATTCCCTTTATCACATTGAGGTAGTTACCTTTGATTCCTATCTTTTGGAGTGCTTTTATCAAAAAAGGATGCTGAATTTTGTCTAATGCTTTCTCAGCATCAATTGAGATGATCACGTGATTTTCTCCTTTTGATTTGTTAATGTGCTGTATTACATTAATTGATTTTCTTGTGTTGAACCATCCTTGCATTCCTGGTATAAACCCTACTTGGTCATGGAGTCTAATTCTTTTAATGTGCTGTTGGATTCGATTTGCTAATATTTCATTGAGAATTTTTGCATCATTAGGAAGACTGGCCTGTAATTTTCCTTTCTTCTATCATGTTTACCCAGTTTTGGATTAAAATGATATTAGCTTCATAAAATGAGTTAGGTAGAGTTCCTTTTTCCTCAATTTTTTGAAAAAGTTTGAGCAGGATTGGTGTTAGCTCTTTCTAGAATGTTTAATAAAATTCCCCTGTGAAGCCATCTGGCCCTGGGCTTTTCTTTGTAGGAAGATTTTTGATGACTGATTTAATCTCTTTACTTGCAATTGGTTTGTTGAGATCTTGTATTTCTTCCTGAGTCAGTGTAGCTTGTTTGTGCATCTCCAAGAATTTGTTTATTTTATCTAAATTGTCTAGTTTGTTGGCATATAGTTGTTTATAGTATCCTCTTATAGTTTCTTTTATTTCTTCAGGGTCTGTGGTAATGCACCCGTTTTCATTTCTGATTTTGTTTATTTGCATCCTCTCTCATTTTCTTTGTCAGTCTTGTCAGTGGCCCATTAATTTTATTGATTTTTTCAAAGAACTAACTTTTGGTTTTATTGATCCTTTCTATTGTTCTTTTGTTCTCCCATTCATTTATGTCTGCCTTAGTCTTTGTTATTTCTCTTCTCCTATTTGCTTTGGGGTTAGTTTGCTGTTCTTTTTCAAGTTCCTCCAGGTTTGCTGTTAAGTCCTTGATTTTTGCCCTTTCTTGTTTTTTAATATAGGTATTTAAGTCAATAAATTTCCCTCTCAGCACAGCCTTTGCCACATCCTTTATGTTCTGATAAGTTTTATTTCCATTTTCATTCATCTCCAGATAGATACTGATTTCTCTAGCAATTTCTTCTTTGACCCAAACTACTTGTTTAAGAGTATGTTCTTCAATCTCCATATATTTGGGAATGTTCTCATTCTTTGGTGGCTATTGAGATCCAGCTTCATCCCATTGTGATCAGAGAAAATGCTTTGAATAATTTCAGTATTTTTAAGTTTATAAAGACCTGTTTTGTGCCCTAGCATATGATCTATCCTGGATAATGTCCCATGAGCACTAGAGAAGAATGTATAACCTTGTGCTTTGGGGTGCTAAGACCTATATATGTCTGTTAGGTCTAATTCATTTATCAAATTATTTAACTTCTCTATTTCCTTGTTGATCTTCTGTCTGGTTGTTCTATCTATAGAGGAGAGCAGTGTATCGAAGTCTCCTACTATTATTGTTGAAACATCTATTGCTCCCTTCAGTTTTGCCAATGTCTGTCTCATATATTTGGAGATCCTTGACTGGGAGCATAAACATTTATGATTGTTATAGCTTCTTGGTAAACTGACCATTTAATTAGTATATAGTGTCCTTCTTTGTCTCTTGTGATGTCTTTACATTTAAAGTCTATTTTGTCCAATATTAGTATAGCTACTCCTGCTTTCTTTTGGTTACAACTTGCATGGAGAAGTTTTTTTCATCCTTTCACTTTCAATCTATTTGTATCCATGCATCTAAGGTGAGTCTCTTGTAAGCAGCATGCAGGTGGACTATGTTTCTTAATCCATTCTGCCAATCTGTATCTTTTAATTGGTAAGTTTAGTCCGTTAACATTCAAAGTTATTACTGAAAAGGAATTTCTCGATTCTACCATCTTATCTCTTTTATTTTATTTGTCAGATCTATATATTCTTTTCCCTCTTTCTTTTCATATTCTTTAAATAATGCTTAGTGGTCTTCTTCAATTCTGTGCCCTCCTCCAGACGTCCCTCTCCTGTCTTGTTTTTTTCTGCTGGCAGAACTCCTTTTAGTATTTCTTGTAGGGCCAGTCTCTTGTTGACAAATTCTTTCAGGACTTCTTTGTCTGTGAAAACTTTAATCTCGCTCCCAATTTTGACGATAGTTTGGCTGGATACAGAATTCTTGGCTGGAAGTCTTTTTCTTTCAGGATCTTGAATATATCATATCACTGTCTTCTCACCTCCAGGGTGTTAGTTGAGTAGTTTGAACTCAGTCTTATTTGATTTCCCTTGTATGTAGTAGATTGCTTTTCTCTTGCTGCTTTCAGGATTTTCTGCTTCTCTTCAACATTTGACAGACTGATCAACATTTGCCTTGCAGAAGGCCTCTTGGGATTTATTCTATTTGGAGTTCTTTGGGCTTCTTGATTTGCATATTTATGTTCTTTATGAGGGTTGGGGAGTTTCCCCCCATTATATCCTCAACTACTTTTCCTAGCCTTTCACTCCTCTCTTCTTCTACTGGGACACCAATGATTCTTATATTTGCATGCTTTGTTTTGCCTATCATCTCCCTGAGTTCCCATTCAATTTTTTCCATCTTTTTTGCATTTGCTGTTTTGAGTCTTAGAAGTCAATTATCCTGTCCTCTATATCACTTATTCTTTCTTCTGTCTCTTCAAATCTGGTGTTGTGTGCCTCTAGTATGTTTTTTATTTGGTCAACAGAGTCTTTAATCTCTGTTATTTCTGCTATTTTTCTATTTATTTTTTCAAATTCTTCTTTGTGCTTTTCTGCTATCTTCTTGATCTCCTTTATGTCATTTGCTATCCCACTTCTTTTATTAAGTAGAGTTGTATGAATATCTCTGATTAGTAGTTCCAGTGTCTGTGTCTCCTCAGGTGTTTTAATTTGGTCATTAGGCAGGGCTATATCTGTCTGCATTGTGATATGCTTAGTGATCTTCTGCTGTCTTCATCGCACATAAATATGTTGACTGATTTACTTTGCGAGTTGATTTCTTTCAGTAGTCCAAGGCCTTGTGTTTGAGGGATGGTTGTATAGCAGGGAGCAGGGCACAGGGTGGAACATTCGGTATGGTGATTTGTTTCAGGGCAGGTATGGGTGCAGGTTGGGTATGCTACACACTGATGCTTGCTAATGTGGGTGCCCAGCGGCCAGGGAGGATGTAGCTATGTGGGTGCTCCAGTCTGGGGTGCGTAACCCTGGTGTGCGTTGGTCTAAGGCAGGGGCCCTTTGCTGGGCATGCGTAGAGCTGTGACAGTAGGTTGGCGCTAAGCCTTTGTGGACTTGGGGCTGGTGTGATCCAGTTGTGCAGTTGGGCACTTTCTCAGAGCTGGGAAGTGAGGCTGACGGCTGTGCACATGCGCGGTTCTAGGACTGGTGTAAAGTGCAGTTCCCAGAGCTGAATGACATGGTTGGGGGCCTGTGTGCATGTTTGGGCCTGGGAGTGCCATAAATGGATACGCTGAGCTCAGGGAGGGCGAGGTGAGGCTGTGTGCCACTATGGGCAGGGATGGGAGTAGCCTAGGTATGGAGGTTATTGCCGGCAACCTTTATGCACTGGCAACAGCCTGCAGGGAACAGGGAGGGGGAGGGGTGCTTGGGAGGGGTGCAGGAGAGGTGGGTTGGGCTGTACTTGGGTGAGGGTGTGGGACAGGTATGTGCACTGGGGGCTGGTGGGGTGGGGTGCCTGGAGTGTGAAGAATGGAAGCAGGTGCCGGGATTCAGGTGTGTGGGGTGTGGGGTGAGTTGCTGGTCACAGGGCTGCACTGATGAGGGTATTGCACCCAAGGAATGCAGCCTGGCTTACTTCCTAGTCCCATGTTCACGTCTGTGCACTCCTGCGAGCTTTGTGGCCCTGAGCCTCCCTGCCAGGCTCCAGCTTTCTACCTCTCAATTCCTCAGCCTCTACAACCAGGGCTGCTGCATGTGGTGTAGAAGGCTCTTGCAGGTCAGCTGCACTCCCGAATCACTGACTCAGTCACCCTCCTGACCCTTCTCTAACTTTACCGTGGAGCAGGACTAATCTCGAGCTACTCTAGTTGGCCATCTTCCCAGAAGTCCCCTTCACAATATAGAATAATTTTTATAAATGATACAAGAATATTTGAAAAGAAGGTTATATTGTCTGTAGTGTATAGAGTTTGGTATATAGCTATAAGGTTAAATTTATTAAGCATTATATTCAAAGCCTATTTATTTTTTACCTCCATAATTTACTGAAGACTAAAAATGGTATGTTAACTTTTCAATAACATTTTTTTCTATTTTTAACTTGTTTTGTCATTGCTTTTCTCTTTTTATTTTTGTGCTATGTTACAGAACATTATACATTCATTGTAGATTGTACCTTTTATAAAACAACCCTATTTCCCTTGAATTTTATTCTAACTGCCACTCCTGCATTGTATTGCCTTTTTTATTTGTGTGTTTGATTTAAAATTACATTTTATTTTATTTTTGCTTGATTCTCTCTATTTGTGTATTTGTAAATCTTTTGTTGATTTTGTTTTAGGTAAATAAAGCATATGGCTAAATTCTGTTTTAGATAAAATGATAAAGTCAGATTCCATATGCCTTATTCTTCCCCTGGGGTCCTAACAGACCATGAAAGGCAATATTTTGGCTGCTCAACTCACCCTGCAGCCTGTACTTGAGGTATTATTAGCAAATACAAAGTCACTTGTCCAATTTCTTTGGCTCTTTCAGAATGTTCCATTGGAAAAATTTCCATTAGAATGGTAAACTGGCCCATAAATTAATCAGCAATGGAAGAGTCCTGTTAAGTCTATATTAAATCCACATTCAGTTAGTTTCTTTATTCCAGCAGAGTTTTTTAATTTAAATCACCAGTGAATCATTTGATGATAGCAAGCATTCCCAAATAAAGCCAACTACCCATACTATACATTAAATGTCAATCTTTTCCTTTGGTAGAACGTCTTATTATCCTGCAGCCTGATTTCTTTTAGGTTTACTGTGATTTCTTCCATCTAAGGGCTGAGAGACATGTGTACAGTGGTTTCTTTTAACCTTTTACTACAGACAAACATAAACCTGCATTAAAAAAGTAAGTAGAATGGCACTGTGAACTCTCTACAGAGGTACATGGATTAACCAAATCACGGACAGTCCTGTTGCATCTAAACCCCCAACCACTTTCCTCCTCTCCTGTGTTATTTTGAGGTAAATAGCCAGACATCATATATCTATAACAATTTTTTGGGACCCTTCTTATTGCCCCTAGCCTGTTATATATTCATCAGGGGTCTCCAAAGAAACAGAACTGACAGGAGATAGAGATAGAGATATAAAAAGAGAGAGAGGGAGAGAAAGTTAGTTATTAGAGGAACTGCCTCACTTTGATTTTGGGAACTGGCTGCAAGTTGGAAACTCAATGAAGGTGATGCTGAATTCCCTTGGACTGCTGAAATCCTCAGTTTTCCTGTTAAGGCCTCTAATTGATAACTGAATGGATGAGGAGACTCCTCTTATTGCTGAAGGCAATCTCCTTTGTTGATTGTAGATGTGATCAGTCATGGATGCAATCATGGCTACTGATTTACACCCATCTATGAGAAAACTTCACAGTAACAATCAGGCCAGTGATTGACTGACCAAACAATGGAACACCACAACCTAGCCAAGCTGACACACGAGCTTAAACCTCACAGTTCACTTTCCACCTCTAACACTATATTCTGAAGCAAGTCTCAGACATCATATTTTTTAGGGAGTCCTTTCTTCCCTTTCACCTGGTATGATTTGTTGTAAAGTTATTTGTTCACTGGTTTCAATAGAATTGAACACATTAAAAAAACAAGTGCCACTTGGTTAGAATAGAAAGCATGAGTTAGAATCTGGTAAGGCCAACAAGGCAAGTATCATCCACTAGAAAGGGCTGAATAGAGTTTGAAGACACAAAGCATGTTGTTTTAGCAAAAGCATCAAAACAAAGAAGGCAAATACATCACCTACAAAAGGAAAAAGAAAAAAATACATGCCTTATCTGATCAGATACTTGTCTATAAAACCAACTCATTTTACTACCCAAGCTGTTCTATGTCACTCTGGTAAAGGACTTTTCCAAGAAAACGAACTACAACCCATGTGTTCAATAAAACATTCTCTCTTGTGCACACATACACACATTATTGAATACTATCCTACCTCAACCTTTGTTTTGGCTTTGAACTTTTTATTTCCTTTAGAACTCCCCCCCCCGCCGCAATCTTTTTTGACAGAGAATTTAGATTGAGAAGAGAGTCCCCTCCCCACCTCTCTGGCTCCACCATGGAAACTCTTTGCTGAAGTCCCTCTCTGTAGCAAATGGCAGCCAAGTCTCACACACAGCACTGCGGCTGTACTACAGGCTTCCACATGGGAAGTGGTATTGGCAAAGAAAAAGCTCCTTATCTAAAGCAACTTGGTTATTTTTAAAAATTGTCTTCATGAAGGAAATTGATCTGGCACATTTTAGAATCAGTAAACAGCTCAAGGTATTTATGGATTTTTAATGCCCCTTTCCCCCCTTTGACTGCAATAGTTACTGTAGCAGTTTTTTTTTGAAAAGCTAAACTGTCAGATGCAAAGAATGAAGAGATGGAGGGGAACTTTCCTTAGAGAGTACATATTGCCTCTTCTCCAGCAGTAAGTCCCTCAATTCAGGGAATTTCAGTCTGAGTGCTCTCTGAAGCGGGGAGAATGCAATCACACACTGTCCTGTTTGTTACCTTTCTTCCAGGGAATCCTGAGCACAGCCTCGAAGCATGTTTAACTAGTAATGACGTGTCCATTCCCCATCCTGGTTCTGAGACGGACCCTGCCTTTGCAAGCGCAGTTAGGTGAAGGCTGAACTGAAGCCCTCACTTCGCAACTGGCTTTTTCCCTTGTCCTTTGTGTACCTGCAAGCTACGATGAGTTACTGGAACTTTTTTTCTGCCTTAATAAAAAAATAAAAAATAAAGGAGGTTAGCTAAACAAAGAAAAGGGTAAATAACATCTCTCCCAAAAGACGTACCTACGTGATTAGCAAAGCTGCTCAGAGTTGAACCTGCAGGGCAAAGGAAACTACTCGAAGTTGGGCGTCTACCACTTTCAGAATTTTCCTCTCCCTTTCACTGGAATTTTCTGCAAGGCCTGAAATCCTGTCTGCAGAGACAAAACCCAGCAAAGCTCTGCCAACCACAGCCAGGCTGCCACAGGCTACAGGCATCAATGAATTCATGCTGCAATATGTCATCTGCTTAGAGAACTACCTTCATCTTTTTCAGCAAAGAGCCCTAACCTCATTTTCCAGATTCCTTCTCTGATTCTAGTGAGATAGGCCTGGAAAATACATCAAGGTATTTGACAATAAAGTGGGTGTTACTGTTATGTAAAGCAGACATTCTCACGTTCAGCAGCCCCCCACCCCACCCCACCAATACACAAACATCCACAATGCTGTTGAATTGGACACAGGATGTTTATTTAGCACCTACTATATTTCAGACACCATGCTAGATTATGAAAATGGTTAAAGCAGTTCTGACCCTCAGAGGCAGTTCACGGGTTAGAATCTACAGCTAAGTAAATGCCCCCATAGTGTGATAATGGTTAAAAAGAGGTGGATTTAACACAGTGGGGCTAAAAAAGTGATTACCTCTAATCATCTACCTCCTTTATTCCCTCTTTCCTGCTTCCACTCCCCCCCCCCCCCCCCCCCCCCCCCCCCCCCCCCCCCCCCCCCCCCCCCCCCCCGCCCCCAATTATTCAGACAAACCTGTGGCAAAGAAGGTTCAGAAGGTCTGGAAATACCTGATAACATTTCTTTCACCCTGTTTGTGTAGAAACAACCAAAGAGTCCCTCTATTTCTGTCACACAGATAGAAAGGGAAGACACTTGCTGAACTAGGATCTTTGAATTCCAGACGGTGAACAGGTCATTGAGGGCTCACACGGTTGTGTTAATAGCAGAAACAGAAAAAACTAATCAAATTATAGAACTTTCATTCATCTTTACTACACTTCTAATCACAGGTGACAGGTTTAGAGCTTCTTCCACCACCACCTCATTTCCTGTGGTTCAAAGGCACATGACCTTATACTCATGTACAAATGATTAATCCCCTATCGAGTGCACATCACTGCCTTAAACAGTTCCCTGTTCTGACAGCATGCATCTAGTTTTAGATCTGAATGTAGCTCTGAATCTCCCTTGCAGTAGCCCTTCTAGATACCAAAAAAAAAAAAGAGCTACAATAATTGAAACAATGAGCAACTGGCTTGAGATCAGAGACAGATTAATGGAACTGAACAGAAAACCCCCAAGAGATGGAAAAATTAGCCTACAATAAGGGTGGCATCGAAAAGGAGGATTTTTCAACAAATGGCAATGGAACAACTGGCTAATCATTTGGAAAAAATAAATTTAGAAGTATATTTCACTCTATACACTTGTTATGCTTCCCTCCCTCCCTTCTTTCTTCCTTCCTTTCTGTCTTCACTGAACCTTGCTGCTCTTCTTTTTCAAAACTTTCTAGTCACTTCACTTGCTTCACTTGTCCTGGCAGATTTTAGAATTGCTTTGACCCTCACTCCAAACACATCCACGGAAATGGACCTTGGCTCTGCTCTTTCCTTTCAGAAGGGTGAATTTCTTGCCTTCTACCCACTTTTGGAGTCTCTGTGCCTCTGTAGCCTTGAACTTCTGAGATGAAGAAGGAACAACATGACGGGCAAAAAAATGCGAATGCTCATACCCCATTTACACTGCCCTTGACAGCACTCTGGGGAGGCATCATCTCTTCAAATACCTCAAAGGAAGCAAGAGCACTCAGGCCTTCCTGCCAATGAACATTTGCCAGGACTCCTACTATTATTTAAGTCATCTGGCACAAATAAAGAGCTGGGCATGCAGAACTGACCGTGACCAGAGGATAGCCTGGGGGAAAAGGGAAAAGTCAATCCTAACATGTAGTCAGGTTGAGGTGGCTTCCTCACTGAGATGACCCATTTGGATGACTGGCATTTTCATGCTTCCGTCTTCATCACAAACCTGGCATCAGGATGCCCAGGCTAGGGACCGGAATTAACCAAGAAGAAATTTTTAAAGCGGTCGGTCTTAAAACAAGGCCAAGTGCCCTGATAATATCAACTGGAGTTAATGTTCCTTTGAACTCTTAGTACTAGTCCAAATCAGTCATGAAAACGCTTCCTCTCGCTGGATGACAGGCATTTTTCTTCTGAGTAGAAACACCGCTAGACCATTTAGTACCTTTGCATAAAGTAGAAAAAGGTGCCCTTCCTTTGGGAAAACAGAGCCTCACGCTCAGGTACACAGTTTGGGCAGGCTCACCCAGGTGCCCTCGTGTAGTGAAAACCCTGTGCACGTGTACCAGGTGGCCTTCCTTCAAGGCACCGCCTTCCAGAGACACATCTAGCTAAACTCACTCATTCACCCAGCATCAAGAGAACACCCGAGGGTCGTGAGAATTAACATTTCCTGAGTCCCATCTATAAGCTGGGCATTGGATTTTTTCCTTTATTAGATCCTCTTAGTGAGCATTATTGCTGCTAATTCACAGATAAGGAGGTTAAAACACTTGCCATCTCCATGGTTAATAAGTGATGAAGACAGAATTTGAATCCAGGGACTCTATGACCCCACAGTCTTGTTCTTCTCACCTCACTATGCTGGTATCACAAAGACACACAAGGTAAAGTTTCCTGCCCTCAGGGAGCACAGTCTAGTCTGGGAGACAGACATCATCTAGAAGACTGTCAGTCTCTTTTTCCTGTAGAAATAACTCCTTCCACTCATTCTCTGCTGGGTTTTAACAGACCAGTACATTCTTGGATTCCTGGGAGAGACCTTTAGGGGTTTATGCTATTCCACTATGTTTATGCTATTCCATTTGATCACCACAGTCCCTCAAGACTCAGCAAGGTCAAGGTCTTTGCTCAAGATTATGCAGCCACCATATAGTAAGGACAGACTTTCAATGGAGGTCACTCTGATTCTGAAGATCACATTCTTTTCATTATGTTGCATGGTCTCTACTGTTCCTTGGGTGAGGTGGTCCACAGGGCTGGTGGCATAAAAGATGTAGACGGGGTTGCTGAGTCTACCATGGGCAGGAAGCTCCCCAATATCTAGGTCACCTCAAAAAACCAGGGCAGCAACAGTCAGAGGTCCACGTGCTTTGACCATTGGACTTGGTCCTTGCCCCCAGTCTAATGGAGGAGGCAGCACTCAAGAAAATGGCAGACGGTTATTGCAACTAATTCTATACTTCATCTTGGCAGAGTTTTTGTGTGTGTTTTTTAAATTTTATTAGCGAAAACTGAAAGAATATACAAAACTGGAGAGATTAATATAACAACTCCCCATGAACCCATCACTCAGCTACCTCAGTAATCAACACAATGCTAATCTTGTTTATTTATAATCCCTCCAACATATTATACTAAAGTAAATCCCAGACATCATATCATTTCACCTAAAAATGTCAGTATGTATCCCTAAAAGGACTCTCTTTAAAAACATACCCACAATACTATTATCATACTTAAAATATTAAAAAATTCTTTAATATTATCAAATACCATTAGTGTTCAAATTAATCAATAAATTGTTTTCAAATATTTCATTTGAATCAGTATCCAAACAATGCTCAAACATTAAAATTAAGTCATATTTGATTTATAGGTTTTTTTTTCTCTCTCTTTTTCTTGTAGTTTATCTATTGAAGAAGCCAGGTCATTTCTCCTATTGAGTTTCCCGTATTTTGGGTTTTAAATTCATCCTCATCTGTGGGAAATGTTTAGGGTAAAGAATGAGGCCCTTATAATAACTTGCTGGGTGTACTAGAAAGATTAAAGAATCAGGGAAACTTGGGTTTGAATCCTGGGGACTGCAACTAACTGTATGAACGTAAGCAAATTACTTAATCTTTATTTTCCAATTTCCTAATCTACAAAATGGGCTTGAAAAATGGCAGTGCTTCATGTCTGGCAGATGGTTAATTCTTAGAAAAAATATTTAAGTGGCAATTATAGAAAGTCTGTAACCTCCTTGAGATGTAAACCAATTAGTCCCATTCTCTTCCTCTCAAACCATCACTGGGCAGAAAGCATGAGCACATTCACCCAAGGCAGAAGCTTCCCTCTGGGTAACCTGCAGTTTTGGTTTACTGGCACAAAAGGACACTGCTTGGTGAAACACTTTCTGAGTTTGAAATTCAACTTGTTCCTTAATTCCCCTTGTGTCATATATCAAAGCACCGCCATCCACCAAAGCCAGAAGAGCTCATTTGTAATGAAAGTCACCCAGTCCAACCACTTCACCTTATAGAGGGGGAAAGGGAGATCCAGAAAGTGAAATGACTTCCTGAGACTCCTGCCTCCCCTCTGGAACCCATTTCTAGTCTGAAATTAGGGCCACAAGCTGCAATTCTCTCCTTTCCAAGCTGAAGCACCATCCTTCAATGTATCTGTCCCCCATTCTGGTTTTAGATATATCACATGTATCCTATGTAGCATAATATATATTTGGCTTATTTTTTCTTGCTTATTAGTCTTTCCCCACTAGAATGTCAGCTCTGTGAGGATAGGGACTTGTCTATTTCTTTGTTCCTGTGCCCCTGCATGGCTCAAAACAACTTAAATGTTTTGTCTGTCAGGTCTGGAGGCTGGAAGCCCGAAATCAAGGTGTTGACAGGGTATGCTTAGCTTCCTCTGAAGTCTGCAGGAAAGAATCTGCTCCACGCGTCTCTCCTGGCTTCTGGTGGCAGCTTGTGGCAATCCGTGGCGTTTTATGCCTCAGTTGTCACACGGCATTCTCCCCTCTGTCTGTGTCCAAAGGTCTTCTTCTTATAAGAACACTTGTCGTACTGGATTAAGGGCCCACCCTACCTTAGTATGACCACTTTTTAACTTGCCTAATTCCAACTGTAATGGCCCTATTTCTAAATAAGGTCATGCTCTGAGGTATTGGGGAATAGAACTTCAACATATCTTTCTTGTGCGGGTTGGTGGGGAGGGTGGTGGAGGCCAATTCAATCTCTAACATTCCCCAACTCCTAGAGCAGTGTCTGACACCTAGAAGGCACTCAATCCATATCTACTGGATTGACCTACATAGAAAAGAAGCTTTTTAATTTCTTGTTTTCTAGGGCATCCACACCAAATAATATCTCTAGGCAAGATGACATAAAGGTTGCAAGCAATTACTATTTGTTAATGTTCTTCGGATTTCTATTCTGCTTATTTTCAAAATTTGGTTTGGTGTTTATATTCCTGTCTATAATTTATGTTCTGTTTGCAATCTGCAAATCTGTTACCCACAATCTGAAGAATTCTAATTTTAATAAAAGTTGTATCATTGATATCAGCCGGAATCTTCAAGACTGAGCAAAAATCTTCCTTTTCCTCCCTTTTAGGTAATGTTTATTGCTTCCTTAGCAAAGGTAGTAAAAGGTTAGCAATTTTGCTGAAAGCCTGTGAAGCATCTTATATCAAGAAAATGGTATACATTTTTTTAAAAGCCATCATAGTAATAAGGTAACAGCAATGCATGTGTTTCTTAGGGATACAAATGCCCTTCAATTTCCCTATTATCAGATTTAGATGGGTTGTAATAGAGCTGCCCATAAACAGAGAATATTTGTCAGCCCAGAAACTTGGAATGCCTTTTGGTCACTCACAATAACATAGCTGTGGTTCACATTTGAAGAAATCCTTGCTTTGACAAGCTCAAGTGGGTTTATAAACATTCCATCCGGGCCTCACCAGCATCTTCAGTGGTACGCTGCTCCCCATCTACGACAAACAGGCTGCTGCAGATACTCTCTTCTCAAACGGAATTGTTTTCCCATCCATAACTTGATCTCCCTTTTGTCTAGTTCCCTAGGCTCTGTCTTCTGGCTTGAGACCCAGCTTTTTCTGCTCTGTCTATGCCAACTCATTTGGACAGCCCGCCTGGCTTTTTGAATTGGCATCTCCCCAAGGCTCCATTTTTTTGGCTTGCCCCTTAGCCTGGCACACTGCCAAACATACCCACCCCAGGCCTGCTTTGGGTCCCCTGGGAGCCATGCCATCTGGGCCCTGTTTGGGTGGGAGGGGAAATCTGATGGCATTTTGGCTCATTCTCAAGATATTCCAGAGGCAATGGTACCTCTTTATCCACAATGAAAGGATATTCAGGCACGTTTTTATCCTTTCACACATTACTTTATGTAATGACAAAGTCCTTAGTTTCTAAGGCTCAGACTTCTTTAGTTGTTAAGCACAGGGCACCGAGATGCTCAGTGGATAGCTCAGTACTCTCTCACTGGAATGGAAACAAATCCACCGAAGACCACACAACTCCCTACGTGATGATGCTCCCACCGCAGGCCCTGCTGTGTATATCTTCATAACTGACACCCAATGGCTATGCATTTTTTTTTACTTTTTTTTTTACATTTTTTATTGTGAAATATAACATATATGCAAAAAAAAACAGTGATAAATTTGAATGTACATTTTACCAAGTAATTTTAGAACAAATTTCAAAGTATGGTATGGGTTACAGTGCCACCATTTTAGATGTTTCCTTCTAACTGCTCTAAGACACTGGAGACTAAAAATAAATATCAGTATAAAGATTCAATAGTGATAGTCATTTGTTAAATCCTATCTTCTCTAATACAACTCCTCCTTGTTTGATCCTTCTCCTACTCTTTAAGGATATTTGGGCAACAGCAATTCTAACTGCTTCATGTTAAAAAGGGTGTTGACATCATGAGGTTAGGGGATGGAACTGGTTGATGCTTTTGGAAAGTCTGGTAACTATGGGTTTCAGGGCTTGTTTGGCCTAGGAACCATCTAGAGATTGTAGGTTTCTGGAAAAAAAAACTGAGTGAAAGTTTTATAAAATCTCAGATAAAGCCCGGAGTATTTTTTAGGGTTACAGGAATATTGTTGGTTGGGGTTTGGCATATCACGGCAATTAATAATATCTAGCTGAAGCTTACATAAGAGTAACCTCCATAATAGCCTCTCAATTCTATTTGAAATCTCTTAGCAACTGGTACCTTATTTTCATTACACTTCTCTCCCCCTTTTGGTCAGGAAGGCATTGTCAATCTCATGGTGCCAGGGCCAGGCTCATCCCTGAGAGTCATGTCCCACATTGCCAAGGAGACTCACATCCCTGGATGCCTGGCTATGCATTTTTAATAAAGGGATTTTTTTAAATGTGTTTTTTCCAACTTCCCTTATAAAATATTATTAATATGGAAGATACCTATATAAAGAAGAAAAATCAAAATCGAACATCCACAATCTTACCACATAAAGGGAATCATTCAACTCTTCAGTTTCTTTCTCTTAGTTTTTTATTTGGGAGGGGACGAGGATATGGGGACCATATTTCTTCTTTGTTTTTTTAAGTCCCCCCTATATGTATGTTTCCTTTGGTTCTTCCTTTTTTTGCATGATTAATGCATTACCTAAAGGAATGGGGACTGTAGTAGAGTCGATTACTGGAAACAGTGTTTGTCTTTTTATTAGCCTTTCTCACTCTCTCTTTTTTTTTCCCTCTTTTCAGTCGTGTGAGATGCAAGAAAATCTGTGAAGCTGTAAGTTGTCCATAGATCTTAACAGTTGGGAGGGCTACTCTGAGCACGTGCGTTAGCTAAAGCTGCAGAATATGTGTGTATGCTTTATATTTCTCTATATAACTGGATGATACCAATGTTCACTCAATTATGAATTCTAATGTTCCCTCAATTACAAATTCTACTATTTTTCATTTAACGTTGATGGATAATATGAAAATGAAAGTGATCTACAAACAAGTGCTTGTAGGGTAGCCACTGTCAAAATCCCTTTCCCCAAATTTACTTGAATTTGATTTGCTTCTAAATTTGTAGGATTCACAAATTGGATCAAATTCAATTTCCATTCCCTAAAGATTTGAAGCTACAAAATTCACTTCTCCAATGCCTCCCTGTCCTTCATTTTTGAGGGAGACCTAACACTCTACTTTGCTGCTGTCACTGCGGCTGCTGGGCTTGGTGGAAGCAGCACTTCAGGGAGGTTTCCTAGCTGTGTGTCGGGAAGGAGCAGAGGCAATGGGCGGCTGCGCTGTTCAGGTCTGCACCTTGCAGGCTCCTCATCGAGCCTGTCTAAGAGCCACAGCCGATGGAGGCTCTGGGGGCCTGGAATGAGGGCCAGGCATTCCTGTGGGGACACAGTCTGGTCCAGACCTTGCTCCATAAATCCAGGTGGGATCATCAGGATTTTCTATGCTTTAAAACCATTTAACGGGTGGGTCACCGGTGGCTCAGCAGGCAAGAATGCTTGCCTGCCATGCCAGAGGACCCGGGTTCGATTCCCGGTGCCTGCCCATGTAAAAAATAAATAAATAAATAAAAAAGAATTAAATTAAAACCATTTAACAGGCTGAAATGCTCAAAAGACTGGACAGAGGAGGGATCCACAGCTGCAGTGGGACTCACAAGCTCAGAATGGCCTTTCCCTATCAGCTCCCTGTCAATACTGTGTGATCAGAGGCAAAGCATGGAACCGCTGGCTTCTACTTCCTCAGCCATAAAGGCAGGACATTAATCTATGCCTTTTCCTTCTTTTGTGGGACATTAGGATGAGGAAGACAAAAGTTTTTAAGCACTTCTTGTGTGTCAGGCATTGTTCTAAGCACTTGATCGATATCTCACATCGTCTCCACAATAACTTATGAGCAGAGTACCACTGTTATCTCCATATTACAGATAGAGAAACAGAGGCACAGAGAGATTAAGCAACATTGTGTATGATTATAGTCAGGAGGTGGTGATGCCAAGATTTAAACCAAGGTAGTTTGGCTGTATTGCCTCAAAGGAAATATTTCTAAGAGTGCTTTGGAAAGAGGAAAGGGCTATGCAAATCCAGGTTGTTATTGTCATCATTATTTCTCCCAGAGGGATCTCAATAATAATAAGCTTTGGGGTTGAACTGAGTCATTTCTGGAGACTGGACCACTCTAAATCCTAACTGATGCTACTTGTCATGACTGAAAACCTTTAGGCAAAACCATCTATTAATTACTGTATGGATTCCATATTAGAAAGGTCTAGTGGATCCCCACCAACCTTATACCATTGTAGGATTAGGGTTAGGCTTTACTTTAGAGTGCATACTATAGCCCTGTGGTCACCTTGACTGCACTAGATAATGGGGAATGCTTAAATCTTTCTCTCTTGGTTTGGTGGGGGAAGACACAATTAAAAAAAAATTAATTTTATTTTAAAGTTTCCAAAATTTACCAACTCTCTGTATTAGTTTGTTAAGCTGCCAGAATGAAATATACCAGAAATGGAATGGCTTTTAAAAAGGGAATTTAATAAGTTGCAGGTTTATAGTTCTAACGCCATAAATATGCCCTAACTAAGGCATCCAGGGAAAGATACCTTGTCTCAGTCTGGACAAGGAAGGGCAATCTGGGAAGGCACGTGGCTGGTGTCTGCTGGTCCTCGTTCCCGGTTCTGTTACTTTCAGCTTCTGATGCCAGTAGTTTCCTCTCTAAGAGTCTGTGGGCCTTCACTTAGCTGCTCCGGGACACAACTCTGGGTTTCATCTCTTAGCTTAGCATCTACCGGGGCTAGAGATTTCTTCTCTTCAGGTTCTGGCTATTTCTGTGAGTCCTCGCTTAGTAACCAGACTATTTTTGTCTCAATCTCCACACGTCTACATCAGTTCTGCTCTAAACTCTCTCCAAAATGTTTCCTCTTTTTAAAGAACTCTAATAAACTAATCAAAACACACCTGGAATGGGTGGAGTCACACTGGGCACGCCACATCTCCCTGGAGATAATCTAATCAAACGTTTCTGCCCTACAGTATTAAATTAGGGTTATAAGAAACAGCTGCCCTCATAAAGATTGGATCAGGATTAAAACATGGCTTTTCTGGGGTTCATAATACTTTCAAAGCGGCACACTCTCCATACCTCTCAAGCAACAATTTCCCCTACTGTTCTCCCCCAGTAAGTAATCTCTAATCTACTTCTTTCTGTATTTACAGATTTGCCATTTCTACATATTTCATATAAATGAAATTGTACAATATTTGCCTTTATGTGCCTTGGTTATTTCACTTAGCACAATGTTTTCAAGGTTCACCTATGTTGCAGCACACCTCAGAACTTTATCCTTCTTATGGCTAAATAATATTCCATTGTCTGTAAGTATTACATGTAGTTTATCCATTCATTTGTTATGGGAACTTGGGTTGTTTCTATTTTTTGGCTATTGTGAATAATGCTGCTATGAACATTGGCATACAGGTATCTGTTTGATTTCCCTGTTTTCACTTTTTTTTTGGTTATATACCCAGAAATGGAATCATATGGTAATTTTGCATTTAACTTATTGAGGAACCACTAACCTGCTTTCTGCAATGGTTGCCCCATTTTACCTTCCTACCAGTAATGTATGAGGGTTCTGATTTTTCCACATACTTTCTAACACTTGTTATTTTCTATGTGCTTTAAAAAAAAATAGCCATTCTTGTGGGAGTGAAGTGGTATCTCATTGTAGTCTTGATTTCGGGAATGCTTATAACTTCAGAGGCAAAAGTAACTTTGAGAATTATGGGTTTTCCACGAAGACCAGTTGTACAGTTTCACAATGCATGCATGCTCCTAGAAGAAGTATCAGTTTGACAACTGGAGATAGGTCTAGAAATTGGGTTTCACCCCTGCAATCATAGCTAATAATCTGAAAATGGCTTTAAAGGCAACTGGTCTTCCTATTTGGTACCTTCAGTTAGCATGTACATAATTTAATAACAAAGCTATTATCCTCTCCTATTAACTGGATGCCAAGATACTAATGAGAGGTGGCATACACTTTAAATTTGCATTCATCCTTATTTCCCCAAGCTAATAAAAATACTTTTTCTCCAAGTATTATTCTTTCTAGCAAAGTCTGAACTATTTGTTTTCTTATGAGCTGCTCATTTATATTGATTTGATGGAATAAGAAAAAAAATAAAACCTTAAACATTCCTATAGGAACACAAATCCATTTATTCATTAACCA
>PVIY010041500.1:0-21614 GCA_004026745.1 Myrmecophaga tridactyla
TCTCCTTCAGGAACTCCCATAATGCACATATTGGTACATTTGATGGTGTTCCACTGCACTCTTGTGCCCTGCTAACTTTTCTCATTCTTTTTTCTTTCTGCCCCTCTGACTGAATCATTTCACTGGTCTTATCTTTGAGTTCACCAGTTCTTTCTTCTGCTAGCTCTAATTCCCCTGGGAATTTTTAATTTCAATTACTATGGTCTTCAGCTCTGTTGATTCCTTTTAATTTTATTCATATGTCATTTTCCAGCATTGGTTGTTTCTGATGTCTCTTGGGTACTCCATTTCTTAACAATGGCAATCCTTTGCCTTAAGTCACTTTGATTTGATTGCTTATTACACTATTATAGCTGTCTACAAATTGCTTTTGCTTTCCAGAAACTAAATTTTCTGTAGCACATAATCTAACTCAACCTATCTGGTAGCTCATTTAAACAATCGAAACACAGGGAGCCTAGAATAAGAATGAGATCCTTTAATCAAGTATAGCTTAATGTAATGCCTGGATACACCCTTGAATATATGAAGCAGATAATTAAAAGTATTGGCAAAGTCTCTTGAGGGTTGGGAGAAAAAATATGGAACTATTAAACTTTACCACCAGGGAAACCCCTGATACTGTGTCAATCATTAGGGACACCCAAATCAATAGGTCAAACCCTTGATCTTGAGGTTTGCTCTTGTGAAGCTTATGTATGTAGCTGAAAAGCTTACCTACCTATAGGTATGCCTAAGAGTTACTTCTGGAGGACCTCTTTTGTTGCTCAGATGTGGCCTCACTCTCTAAGCCCAACTCTGCAAGTGAAATCATTGCCCTCCCCCCTACGTGGGACATGGCTTCCAGGGGTGAATGTCTCCCTGGAGGCATGGAAAATGACTCCCAGGGATGAGTCTGGCCCTGGCATTGTGGGATCAACAATGCCATCCTGAAAAAAGTAGGATTGCTGAATTATTATATTGATATTTCTTTTAGTCTCAAGTATTTTAGAGCAGGTAGAAGTAAAGGGGGAAAAGAAGTGTAACAAATAAGGTATCAGTGGCTGAGAGAGTTCAAATAGAGTCGAGAGGCTACTTTGGAGGTCACTCTTATGTAAGCTTCAGTTAGACATTGCTACCTATCATAACTTGCCAAACCCTAACCAAAACTATTCCAGCTAATCCTAAAGAATACCTAGGGCAATATATAAGATTCTACAAAGGTTCTGTGCACTAGGGTAACTTTCCAGAAACCTACAACCTCCAGATGGGTCCCTGGACAAAGATAAGTCCTGAAACCTAGAGGAGTCAGCCTCTCCAGAACATCAGCTAGATCCATCTCTCTATCCCACTGACAGTCCCTTCCAACATTAAAAAGTTAATGGCCATAGCCCCAATACTCCTAAAGAGTGGGAGAAAGATCAAAGGTGAAGGTGGAGTTATATAGAGAAGGTAAAGTTTAAGAAAAAAGTAGGATTGCTGAATTATTATATTGATATTTCTTTTAGTCTCAAGTATTTTAGAGCAGGTAGAAGTAAAAACCTAAAATTGTGGAATTGTAACCCATACCAAACTCTGAAATCTGTTCTACGAGTAATTGTGTGATGTGCTTTGGAATTTATTGCTTTTCTGTATATATGTTGTTTTTCACAAAAAAGAAAAAAGTTGACTGTGATGATAAAAAAAAAAATTATTCCTTCTAGCCTCCAGGGTTCTGGAACAGCTAGAAGGAAAAATCTGAGATTATGGTATGGTAGCCCATGACACTCTGGAATCTGTCCTATAACTACTTGTTGAAGGGTGCTTTGAAAACTACTGCTTTTCTCCTTCTTTGTTGTGTATATATGTTATATTATACAATAAAAAAGTTAAAAAAAATTGCTTTTGCATGCAGGGCAATGTTCTTGGATGGTGAAGCAGAGACAAGTGTCCTGATTTAGTCTTTCAGCATGCCATCAAATAGATTCTCACACTCACACATGCACCTCTGAAATGCATGGGGGTTACTCTGCTTCCTCTGGATTGGACCAGGAGCCCACCCTGAAAGCCCAGGCTGGCTTCACATGTAGCTAGGGAAAGAGTTGGGGAGGGAAAAGCAGGAGCACCATGAGTGTTTCCTTCTGTTTTTAAAGTGTATTTTCTTGACTTTGTTCTTGTTTTGCCACTGTGACTTTTTAACTATTTTCCAGAGCTCTTAATTATATGGTTCTGCCAGCCTTTGCTATTTATTCAAAGATTCTGTGGGCGAATGGAACCCTAGACTATCTTATGACACAGTCTTGGTCAAGCGGTTTGATCTATTACTTTTTATTTTGAAAAAATTATACCAAGACATATGAGGAAGTGGACTAAAAGAGTTAGCATATACCCCTGCCTGCTCCCACCTTCTCTGAATCTGTTCAGTTTCATTGTAGGAATGTGGTATGAGTAGGCAGATATCCAATCTAACCTAGGAAGGGATTCTAATAACTCCAATAACAGATGCCTTACAGGGATCTAAGTAGAGATTTGTTGTCTGTTCAGTGAGCTCTGGTCAAATGGGTATACACATGCAGACGTGCATATGTACCTGCCTGCACACCTTGGAGTGTTTTTACCAAATGGCATCCAGCACACGCAACATATTACACAGAGTACATGAAACCTAATTGTCTTAATATCTCAAGATGAGCATTATGAAGACAAGTTATTGTGTTATGCTTTATAAAATAAAGACACATTTTAGGTCTGTGGTCTCTTGCTATTTTTTTTTTTTGATATTTTGATTCTTCTTTTTCTGGCTCTTCTTTGTCAGTTAGTTCTTCTTCCTACTTACACAGTGCCTTTCTTAACAGTTCCTCTTCCTGACTGTGATTTTCTACTTTCAATATGCTAAATAAAATATTTCATTTTAGAAATAAAATATCAAAGCTTTTATACAGTCCTGCAAATTAAGAGTGCTGAAGATCAAGGGTGAATGTTGGGGGTGGACTCCCATTTGTGGAAAATACATGAGTTTGAAATGTAGATTTATGCAGGCTGCTCCAGCTTCTGAGACCTCTTCTACTTTGTATAGTTTGGATGAGTCAAAGTAGAGTAGTGAAGTTGTAGTTGTGCATTCCATAGGCACCAAATAAAGCCTGTTTCACTTCTTTTCCATTCTGCTCCCTTGGTTCTGTGATAATTCCCTACAGTCCTTCTTGCACTGTCCATAGATGCATTTTGTTTTTTCATCAAATATTAGTAATGTGGGAATAGAATTATGAAGCAGGGTGAACATAAATTTTATGTGGAGATGGTATATTGTCTGTAAGAATAACATTTATTACAAAATTTGGGTTGCTTTTAAGCAGCATCACCACTTATTATTCATAAAGGATATTTAGAATAATTAATTATTAGTGACTCAGCTAAATAACTGAAAATGAAAATTAAGAGAAAACTTAATTTTAAGTACATATCATAGGCTTATTTTATGCTTTGTCTCTGAACTAACCTTTGTTATTTTAAATGCTTGAATAAAACACTTAAAAAAGAATATTAGACTTGAATATGAATTTTGAGTTTTATGATGTTCTACCCAGAGAAGTTAGAACAAATTTTGTGATATGTCATTGATATTGTATACCAGTAACACTAACACACATTAACTTAAATAAATTGAAGTTTCTTTCTCTTATTTATTGGTGGGAAAACAAATTATATGCCAATGTGTAAACCGATGTAAATGATCACTTTCCTGGAACACAAAAAGTATAAATAAAGTATTCAGAATTTTTCAAAAACTGAGATTTAGAGAGCTTTAAACTTTTTCTCATTCATTATAATCAGATATATTTTCATCTACTTTTGGCATTTTGAACTATTTGCCATGTTCCAAATTGCTATGTAGAAAGATCAGGTGCTGTCCCAGATCTGAAGGCAAATTTGTTGGCGTGGTACAGCTCTTAGATGCCATGACTTTTCATCTGACCCATGAAGTCTTAGAATTTTTCATGAAACAATGATTTTTGGTATATTCTCTCTCTTTCCAAATATTTTTAAATTAAAAAACTTTAATTTGTACTTTCTTATGCTAATATACAAGAAACAATTGAAGCAAATAGCCTGGGTTAAAGGCTTACCTGCTTTAGGTTCTGCAATGGAGCACCTGGGAGATAGAGAAGCTCTATTTCTTGGGAAATATGGGGGACATTCAACCTTCTGTAAATAGAGAAACTCTTAAGGTCAGTAGCAAGCCCAGGAAGAGATATAGCATCTTAGAATAATTAATAAAGACACGGAGGACTCTGCATTTTACATTGCCTTCAGCTGACCTTTCTGATAAGAGGGCTGAACTCTGATGGAGAGCACCATCCAAAGCAAAGTCAATTTGCAAAGATAATGAAAGGTTATGTTAGCTCTTGTTACTCAAGAAAATCTCTGTTGTGTCACCAACTTCTTATGAAGTTAAAAACAGGCATCTTAGGTAATAAATTGCAGAGTTAACCTTTTAAGTCATTAAGAGGTACAGTGTTCAACAAAAAAGTGCAATACAAGCAAACAGAAAATGATGGCCCACCCACAGGAAGGATGACTGAAACACCGACAAGAAGGCCAGATTGTGCACATACTAGACAAAGACTATAAAAACACTGATCTTCAGGTAAAATACAGATTTTGAACTAAAGGATATCAGGAAAACAATAATCTAACAATGAGAATCTCAGTAAAGAGATAGAAATTTTAAAAAGGAGCCTAACAGAAGTACTATAGTTGAAGAGCACAATCAATGAAATGAAAAATTCCAAGGAGGGTTTCAACAGCAGATTGGAGCTGGCAGAAGAAAGAATCAGCAAACTCAAAGGCAAGAAAAGTGAAAGTAGAGAGAAAGAAGAATTACAGAAAGGAAAAATAGCCTAGGAGATCTCTGGTACAGCATCAAAAGCACCAATATACATTATGGGAATACCAGAAAAAGAATTAAAAGAGAAAGGGGCAGAAGGAATATTCAAAGAAATGATGACCGAAAACTTTCCAAACTCAGCAAATGACCTAAATATGCACATCTAAGAAAACCCTGAGAACACCAAACAGAATAAAGTGGAAGAAAATATGCCCCATCACATACCGATCAAACTGTTGAATACAAAGGACAAGAAAAGAGTATTGAAGCTGCAAGAGAAAAGCAATGTGTTATGTACAAGGGAGTCCCAATTAGATTAAGTACAGATTTCTCATCAGAAACCATGGAGAAAAGAAGGCAGTGGGTTGAGATATTTAAAGTGGTTAAAGAAAAAACTGCCAACCAAGAACTTTATATTCAGTAAGACTTTCAATAATGAGGGAGAGATTGATTAAGACATTCTCAGATAAACAAAAGCTGAGGGAGTTCATCACCCTTAAAGTTGCCCTAAAAGCAATTCTTAAATGGAAAGGACACTAAACGATGATTCAAAGCAGCATAAACAGAGAGAGACTTCAGGTAAAGGTAACCATATGGGTAAATATAAATGCCAGTACTATTGTATTTTTTGATATGGAGCTCACTTCTTACTTCTTACAGGTGCCAAAATATAAATGCATAAAAGGTAGTGATAAACCTATGGTTTTGAACATATAGTATGCAAAAATATAACTAACAGTATGTACAAAAACAAGGGGTGAAATGGAGGGGCCTAGGAACATTGTACATGTATAATACTGAAAGTCAAGTTGGCATAAAATCAAATATGTTTATTATATATTTAGGATGTTAAATTTTAACCCAAGGGTAACAACAAGGAAAACAGATGGAAACGACATCTATATAGAAATGAGAAGAGATTCAATATGATACAATACAAAAATCAAATAAATATGAAAGTAGGAATTTAACTGAAGAATTGAGGCACAAATTATGAATTACAAAGGCAGAATAACAAAATGGCAAAAGAAAGTTTTGCATTATTACTAGTGACTTTCAAAGTAAGTGAATTAAACTCTCCAGTCAAAAGGCAGATTGGCAGAATGGATAAAAAATAGCTTGATCCATGATCCAACTCCATACTATCTTCAAGAGACTCATTTTAATTCAAAGATATAAATAGGTTGAAAGTGAAAAGATGGAAAAAATATACCATGCAAGTAGCAATGAAAAGAGAACTGGGGTAGCTATATTAGTATCAGATAAAATAGACTTTAATTGCAAAAGTGTTATGAGGGACAAAGACAGTCATTATATACTGATCAAGGTGTCAATTCAACACAAAGATGGAGCAGTTATAAATATATATGCACCTAATAGCAGAGTACAAAAATATGTGAAGCAAATACCAACAAATTTGAAGGGAGAAATAGATAGTTCTACATCAACAGTAGGAAACTTTAATACACCACTTTCAATAATGGATAGAACATCTAGACAGAAGATCAATAAGGAAATAAAGATTTGAATCCTAAACAAACTAGATTTAATAGACATGTATGGAATACTTCACCCAACAACAACAGAATTCACATTCTTCTCAAGAGCATATGGATCATTCTCTAGGATAAGGTATATCTTATGCTACAAAACAAGTCTCAACAAATTAAAAAAATATTGAAATTATAAAGTGTATCTTCTCTGACCATAATGGAATGATGCTAGAAATTAATAACGGGACGAAATGGAAAATTTACAAATATGTTAAAATTTAACAACATAATCTTAACTAATAGGTTAAGGAGGAAATCACAAGGAAATTAGGAAACATCTTGAGACAAATGAAAATGAAAATACAACATATCAAAAATTATGAGATGCATTAAAGGCAGTGCTGAAAGAGAAATTTATAACTCTAAATGCTTACATTAAAAAAGAAGAAAATTTCAAATGAGACGTCTGACTACAAAACTGGGAAGCTAGAAAAAGAATAGCAAATGATACCAAAGCAAGCATAAGGAGGGAAATAACAAAGAGATAAATTAAATAGAGAATAAAAAACAATACAATGGGTAGTTCAGTGGTAGAATTCTTACCTGCCATGTGGGAGACCCAGGCTTGATTCCCAGCCTGTGCACGTCCAAAAACAAAAAAAATTCAATAAATGGTGCTGCAATAATGGGGTACTCACACAGAAAAAGATTGAAATGTGACCCCTACCATACAGCATACAGAAAAAAAAAATGCTGAGAATCAACAAAATCAAAAGTTTGTTTTTTGAAAAGATCGATAAACATGTAAAATCTTTAGCTAATTGATGAGGAAAAAAAGAAAGGACACAAAAGACTAAAATCATAAATGGAAAGGCGAATGTTAGTACTGACCCACTGAAATAAAAAGGACTATCAGAGGATATTATGAAAAACTGTATGTCAACAATTTATATAACCAAGATGAAATTGACAAATTCCTAGAAATGCACAAACTGCCTACCCTGACTCAAGAACAAATAGAAGATCTCAATATTAACTATTAAAGAGCCTGAATGAGTCATCAAAATTCTCCTAACAAAGCAAAGTTCAAGGCTAAATCATCTCAAATGGGAATCTTACCAAATATTCCAATCTTACCAAATATTCCATTTGGAAGAATTGATAACATCCTTCCAAAACTAAAGAGGAGGGAACCTTCTGTAATATGAAGTAACATCATCCTATTACTAAGCCAGATAACAGTACCCAAAGAAAAGAAAATTACAAACCAATATCCCTTATGAATATAGATGCAAAAATCCTCAACAAAATACTAGTTAAAAAAAAAAATCCAGCAGCACACTGAAAGAATTATACATCAGGATCAAGTGAGATTTATCGCAGTTATGCAAAGGTGATTACATAAAAAAATCAATTAATACAATACACCACATTAACAAGATTGAAGGGGAAAAAAACAATGATCATCTCAACTGATGCAGAAATGGCATTTGACAAAATCTAGTACCACTTCTTGATTAAAACACTTAGAAAATTAGGAATAGAAGGAAACTTCCTTAACATGATAAAGGGCATCTAACATCACATTCAATGGTGAAAGACTGAAAGCTTTCTCTAATATCAGGAAGAAGCTGAGGATGCACACAGTCAGCACTATTATTCAGCATTGTACTGGAAATTGTCAGAGCAGTTAGGAAAGAAAAAGAAATAATAGGCATTCAAATTAGGAAGAAGTAAAACTTTTCCTATTTCCAGATGATGACATGATCCTATGTACAGAAAATCCTGAAATTATACCTGCAACAAAACTCCTAGAGCTAATAAACGAATTCAGCAAAGTGGTGGGCTACAAAATCAACACCCTCAAATTAGCAGTATTTCTTTAAACTAGTAATGAACAATCGGAAGTCAAGAAAAAACTTCCATTTCCAATAGCCACAAAAATATGAATGAAATATCTGGGAATAAATCTAATCAAGGATATAAAGTATTAGGATGCAGGAAACTCCAAATATAGTTAAATAAATGGAAGGACGTTCCATGTTCATGAGTTGGAAGACTAAGTATTGTTAAGATATCAATTCTACCCAAATCAATTTACATATTCAATGTAATCCCAATCAAATTCCAACAGCCTTCTTTGCAGAAATGGAAAAGTCAATTAACACATCTTAGTGGATGGGTAAATCCATTTGTGTATTTGGCCTCAAATAGCCAAAGTCTTCTTGAAAAAGAATGAACCTGGAGGACTCACACTTCTTGATCTTGAAACTTATTGCAAAGCTGTGGTAATCAAAACAGCATGGTACTAGCACAAGGACAGACATATGGACCAATGGAATCCAATTGAGAACTCAGAAATTAACCCTCACTATTATGGCCACCTGATTTCTGAAAAGGAGGTAAAGATGACTCAAATGGAAAAGAATAGTCTCTTAAATAAATAATGCTGATAAAACTGGATGTCCATTTTAGCAAAAAAAATGAATTTGGATACATATTCAAAAACCAACTCAAAATCAAGAAAAGACCTAAATATGAGAGCCAGAACTACAAAACTCCTAGATGAAAATTTTGGGAAGTCTCTTCAGACCTTGCATTAAGCAATGGTTTCTTAGACTTTAAATCCAAAGTATAAGCCCCCAAAGAAAAAAATAAGTAAATGAGACATCATCAAAACTAAAAACTTTGCACTTCAAAGTACCTTATCATGAAAGTAAGCACAAGAAAATATTTGGAAACCACATGTCAAGAAAAGTTTAATATCCAGAACATATAAAGAAATCCTTTACCTTAACAACAGAAAGACAAAGAGAAAAACAATTACAAAGTGGACCAAAGCTTGACTATATATTTCTCCAAAGAAGATATGCAAATGGCCAAAAACCACATGAAAAAATGCTCAACATCATTAGCTATTAGGGAAAAACAAATCAAATATATAATGAGGTACCATTTCATACCCACTGCAATATTTAGTATTTTTAAAATGGAAATAACATGTTAGAGAAATACATATTCTGTTAGTCAGAATATAAAATGTTACAGCCCTTTTGTAAGACAGTTTGGCAGTTCTTCAGAAATTTAAGTATAGAATTACCATATGACTGGCAATCCCAGTTCTAGTAGTAGAAAAACCCAAGAGAATTGAAAGCAGGGACTTAAACATATATTTGCATAATGATGTTCATAGCAACATTATTCACAATTACCAAAAGATGAAAGTAACTCAAGTGGCCATCAGCAGATGAATGGATAAACAGAATGTGATATATACTCACAATGGAATGTTATTCAGCTTTAAAAGAGGAATGAGGTTTTGCAACATGGATGAACCTTGAAGACATCTTTTTAAAATAAGCCAGATACAAAAGTTCAAGTATTCTATAAATTCTCTGAAATGAAATAGAATAAACAAACTCATAGATTCAGAATCTATAATATAGCTTACCTGGGGATGGTGTGAGGGTATGGAATAGGAAATTAAGGCTTAAAATTTATAGAGTTTCTATTTGATATGGAAGATTTTGGTAATTGATGGTGGTGAAGGTAGTACAACACTGTGTTCGTACTTAACAGCACTGAAGTATATAATTTGTGGTTGAAAGAGGAAATGTTATGTTGCATTATGCTACTAGAATAAAAGTTTTTTTAAAATCTGTGGAATTTCACAACACAAACAGTGATCCCTATGTTAATTTTTGCACTATAGTTTATAGAACAATTATAAAATGTGCTTTCATCAATTGTAACAAATGTACCACACCAATCAATGTGCCAATAAAGCTTCATATATGGGAACCCTGTACCTGATACATGATTTTTCTGTAAACCCAAATTTATCTAATAAAAAAAGAGGGATCATAAGATTGTTAAGACTTTTGAGTCCTCATTCCAATTTACCAGAGTTTTTCAAGTAGTCAGTGAAAAATAGGAATCAGATAAAATAGTAACCAGATGTCGAGATTGTTTCTTTGTAACTTTATATCTAGTTATTTTGCAATTTGGAATAAATTCCAGAACATTTATGTTTCATAGTTAATCTTTTAGTATGCTTTCTAGGATTCTAATGAATTTATAGAAGAAATGTTAATTTCATTCTCAGGAAAATTTTTCATCGTCATCTTTATAATAATGTATATGTGAAAAAAGATCTAAGACTGAACGTATTTAGGATGCACAAAAATAAATTTTCCTCCATTCATGGTACATGAGTGGATAAGGCTATGCCTGGATTTTATTTTTATGAATGAAATATGTACATATAAACTATAACTTTTCCATGATTACTGTTTTAGTTTGCTTGCTGCTGGAATGTAATATACCAGACACAGAATGGCTTTTAAGAAGGGGAATTTAATAAGTTGCTAGTTTACAGTTCGAAGGCTGAGAAAATGTCCCAATTAAAACAAGTCTATAGAAATGTCCAATTTAAAGCATCCAGGGAAAGATATCTTGGTTCAAGAAGGCCGATGAAGTTCAATGTTTCTCTCTCAGCTGGAAGGGCACATGGTGAACATGGTGGCTTCTGCTGCCTTTTTTGTGGCTCTACAAAAAAGGACTCTCTCCAAGATATTTCCTCTTTTAAAGGATTCCAGTAAGCAATTCTACCTTTGATGGGTGGAGACATACCTCCATGGAAACCATCTAATCAGAAGTTATCACCCACAGTTGGGTGGGTCCCATCTTCATGGAAATAATCAAAATGCTCCCACCTAGCAATATTGAATGAGGATTAAAGGACATGGCTTTTCTGGGGTCCACCATAGATTTAAACTGGCACAATTACCTAGAAAGTCACACTTTTTTTTCCCCTGTCATGTACAACAACCATAATATATTTTTATTGAGAGGCTCGTCTACTCAGAGCATTTAATAAGGCACTGTGTGATATGTCGGTTTGTATAAAATATGAATCTGACCAGAAGGAATTTAAGGAACAGAGTAGATTGGAAAGAGGATAGACTTTAGTATCAGTCAGAAATACATTTGTTTTTCAGTACTGGTAGCACTATAGTAGAGATTAGTTGTCAATTCAGTTCAATTAAATTTACTTTCCTAAAAATGTTAAGTACCCAGTGGTACTTGGCATGTAGTAGTATGTCAATAAATGGCAGATTTTACTAGAGTTGTAACCTGGTTGGAGAAATAAGGCACCATTCATTAGTAAAGTAACTACAGAGTAACCTGTCTCATAAGGATACAGATAACATGTGCCATAGTTGTGGAGAAAAGACAAGTATGACATATGCAAGGGCAGTCAAGGAAGGTTTCGTCAACTAGGAAGACTTGAATTGAGTGTTGAAATAGATGGAGTGGGCTGGAGTAGACATTCCTGGTGGGCATATGTGACTTTACAGTGGCTGTGCAGGCGACCCTGGGGAGACCAGTCTCATTAGGGTGGAAAGTTTCGGTAGCAGGATGGTGGAAAGTAAGGAAGGAAAAGTAGGTTCTAGGGAGATCATGAGTTTCACTGCATGTCAGTCTTGGGAATTTGAGCAAGTGACAATGAGAATATATGGAAACCTGAGTTTAGGATTTCTATGATCAAACAGTCTTTCAGGTAGAATAGTCTGATGAAGTGATGAAGGTATGCAAGATTCTTATGCATTTATCCACAAAACAGCCTCTCATGCTATTTTATACAGGCCTGCCATTAATGTTTGCAGGGCCTTGGATAAGAATACACATGGAGACCCACATCATTTGTGTGTATTTATATATATATATATATATATATTTTTTTTTTAATGGGCAGGCATCAGGAATCGAACCCAGGTCTCAGGCATGGCAGGTGAGAATTCTGCCACTGAGCCATTGTTGCACTGCCCACAATACATTTTTAAATGTGTCTTTCAATATGTTTTGATCAATAGTTAAGTTTTCATTATAGAACTTATAATGTTCTGTTCACAGGTTTTATGTGGGTGATGTTAACAGAAGTCTGTTCACCTTTATTATTGCTAGTATTTACAAATTTGACTGTATTCTGCTGTTTTCTCTTCTGCTTTTGTAAAGTTCTATTTTCATATTTCCTATTTTTAGCACAATATCAGAGCTTTTTTTGGTGGGGGGGGTGGATGGTCTGGGAATCGAGCCCAGGTCTCCCGCATGGAACGCAAGCATTCTACCATGAATACCAGATTTTTTACATTGTTAATGATGTAAATCCTGGGTCAGCAAACAATAGCAGCTTTTGGCTACAATGGCACGGTTCAATACTGGTAATAAGATGTGCAAAACTGAAAATATTTACTAACTTGTCCTTTGTAGAAGTTTGCTAATCCCTGATCTAAAGAATTAAAAAAGGAAAATGTTATTGTATTTAAAACATAACGTTTGCATGTATTACCAAGATAATATGACTTTGGGTAAGTTAAGTTTAAAAATTAAACACATGAAAAGATTTTTCATGATGTTTTCAAAAATATTTTTCTTCTAAAGCATGCAAAATTACTAAAATTAAAAAGCAAGCTACAAACTAATTAATTAATATTAAATTTCAGATAAAAATTATTTCAATAAGAGAAATTTTCGATTTACTTTGTGAAATAATTAAATTATTAAATATTGTAATAAAAATAAGTTTTCCTTAATTCTGTTGTTCAATGTTTATCTAGTTTTGTTCTAGAAATTCACTATCAGATTTCATGAATGCTACATCTAGAATCAGTATTATACTTCTCTCATGATAAATCTAGACCTACATATAGACAAATTTAAGACGAATATGAATTATTTACATTGCAAAATTTTTACCAGTTTCTATGAGTATTTGTTGCTGATACCACGTAATTCATAAGAACCATGAATTAGAACTCTAAAAAAAGCAAGAAAGTGGACCTCTGGCATCTTTTCATGGTTCTAGATCCATTGCTTTCATGCTTTCTGAGAGGGAAGGGTTTGACAAATTGATGACGTAATTGTTTGTGCAGCTCAGGTCCTCCCTTCTCTGGAGCAGCATCCATCTCTGGCATCGGCAGGTGTGAAGATATGGATTTTCAGGATATCAGGTGCAGCCACTTTTGTTTGGAGGACCTAGGGCAGGAGATGTGAGCAGAGCTTCCCTGGGCCTGCATGGTGTCAGGCAAGAGAGCAGCTGGCTGTGATGCCAGACAGAAACTCTTGGGTATTCTTTTTTTTTTGTGGTGTATAGTCTGGGAATTGAACCAGGTCTCCCACATGGAAAGTGAGCATTCTACCACTGAACTACCTGTGCACCCTCGGGTATTCTTTAATACGTTTATTTTCCATGCATTTGTTCTCTGCAGGCCTTTTAAAGCACAAGGCTCAGAGCATGCCTCCCCCTTGCAGGACTATGAGTTAATTCTGATTCTAAATGATGTATATATTTTCTCCATCTGGTTTAGCATCCAAGATTGCTAAATCTGAGTTTTAATCTGCCATTTGACATCTACTGGTGTGGTGATTGTCAATACAAATTACAAACTGACAGGGAGGAGGAGAAGTTGGCCTCTGGCTGGCTGGCTAATGTCTCTTGAGAAATTTCTCAGAAAGCACTGGCTGTATAGATCTTCACCAAGATTGGTGAACATGAGATAGTAAATCTCTCTGTCCCAGTTTAACCTTTTATACCTTAGTGCAGTAATTGCAGATTGCTTTAGCGAGACAGGACAAGAATATTTGGTTTCTAGAGGAAATAACTTACCAGAACAGCTCCCAGTGATTTCCTAAATGGAATTTGGAATTATAACTCTCCCTGGCTTATTAAAGTATTGATAGCTCTGATATTGAATTGCTGTAGCAATCTTCATATAATATTTCCACGAATGCTATACTACATTGCAGGAAGCAAAGAGTTGAAAATATTTCCTTTGCAATGGCTCCTTTTGTTGTTTCTCATATATTAAAACATCACCACAAAATAATAATAATAGGTAATCATTGTAGATTTTTAGGGATGTCAAATCAGAAAAACGATGGTGGAAGTATAAATTTATATGATTCCAGATTGTGAACCAATCTGTATGCATGTCCAGTTTTATTAATGGAAAAGATTTTGAAACAATTTGTACCCTGATAAAATGTCAATACTGACGTGAAGTGTGTCATTTATGTCTATTTGTCCCTTCTCTTCCCTCTGCCTCCCTTTCCTTCTCTTCTCTTCCTGTATGGTCCCAACCCCTCCCTTCCTTCTTTCTTTCCTTCCTTTGGTTGTTTACAATATTTATATTAAGCTGTTCATGTTTTATAAAATGAACTGAGAATTTATACCAAAAGGTGATACATCAACTCAACGAGAAACAAAATAGGCTGTGCTAAGTTTTGCTTGTGCTTATTAGTTACATGCTGTCAGAATCCCATGGTTGAAGCCAATAATGTGATTCCAGAAATTCCATGACATCTGAAGATATCAATAAGGATTCTTATATTGTGATTTTTAACAACTCTTTTAAATTCTAAACAGATAAAAAAACACATTTGCGCGTGGATAAAAAATAATGTCTTTAAACACTAGGGAATTCAAATTCTTCTTTGTGCATGTGGGACATTCTGAGTCCATCGATGCCCTGGTTCACTGGGTGTCACTTAGGTTAGGGGATGCAGTTTTCACTTCAGACCTTCATCTGAACTTCTGGTGTTCAGAATTATTGAAATATAGATCATACGTGGGTGAGAACAGCCTGCTGCTAAAGCCTGTCAACCCAGGGACAGAATGAACTTCTTTCAAATCTGAAGGCTAGCCCTATGCATACTTTTCTCTCTCACCGATTTGTCCCTCGATGCATCCCTTCTCTGGCTTCTGTCTTAGCTGGTCTCTGCGGGTGGACATCTTGGTGAGCTTTATATCTTTGACTTGGGTAGCAGTTTTTTTGAGTGTTTGTTTCAGCTTTAGTGTGGAGCCTGGCTGCTCTTGGGGTACAGTGAGACAATAGAGGGAAAGCAAAATATGCTAAAACATACTTATACTTTAAGAACTAACTTGCCATATTTGCTTAAAGCAATTTAATAAAAAGGGAAATGATTGAAGGAGAGGCTGAAAGAGAAATTAAACATTCTTTTCCTTTCCTACAGCATTTCACAAAAGAAGTCCATTAACATTTGAAAAATGGTTCAATTTACACAATTTTTATATGTGACAAACCTGATATTTAAAAGGATGACACACTTGCACTTAGAAGTCTAAATATTTTCAAAACATTTTACATAGTGAGATAGTAACGATTACCAAGCATAAAATTCAAGCTATTTCAGCCATTTTGTTTCGTCATCACAAAATTTAAAGTTCTTTTATGCTTAATATTTTAGAATTTTATTATGGTTACTAAACAGTGTAAATGAATATCAGGGCATATACTTGGAATGACCCATTAATTCAAACTTCTGAATTAAAGAATGGCAGAATATAGGACAGAATGATAATTATATTATGGGGAATTGGATTCAAATAGCTAGGGTCCATTTTAGGTTTCAAAGTGGTTATGGAAATGGAAAAGTGAATTCAGTTCTTAGTGCGATAGGTGTTTTGTGAGGAAGTGATAGAGAATAACGATGCCCTTACCGCTCTAATCATAGAAAGATACAAAAGTCATTTTTATTTAATTTGGCTTTCAAAACATGCATTAGGCACCTGCTTTATTTTTTGGCATAATTTTAACCTGGGTCTCAGTACTGCATGTTTCTTTTAAGTTGTTGGGGCTACATCCTTGGCATGTATGTGGCATCAGACAAAATCTGGGCTCTTGTATCCTTATTTTGTTCATGCTCTCTTTCCTGAATATTTTCCCTGCCCCACCATGCCCACTTCTTGTCTCTTTTAATCTTCTTGTATTTTGCCCTCATGACTTTTTCTTTCATGCATACAAATCCTCTCTTCAATTTTTCGCTCTGATAATTGTGGAAGTAGTGTTTTCACTTTAATCGCACTAACGTTTTATTGGGCTATTTTGTTACTGGCTACAGTGGGTAAAATAGCCACCCATTTTAACCTAAAAGACAGTGATAGTGTAGGGAAGAGTATAGGCGCTACCATTAGACAGATTTGTGTTTTTCTTTTAGTTCAACCATTGCCTGGCCATGTAGAGAGCCCATCTAACTGCTCTAACTTTGAGTGAGAATAATAAAGCCTTCGAATAGCGTTACAGAATAATAAAGTGCCTAGCACAGTTCCCAATTGTTGCTCAGTAACTAGTGGCTATTTAATTGACTTTGAGCTTTTAAAAAATGGTGTCTTTGTCTTAGTGCCAGGCACTCAAAATGTACTCAGTATATGTTTCTTGAATTTAACATATAACTCTAACGTAGTCTGAACCCAGAGCCTGGTAGCTCCATCCATGTCCTCATAAGTAGTATACTCTCATTAGAATGCAAATTTTCACATGGGCAAAAATTTTGTTTTGTTTTGAAATATAATTGGGGAGAACTATGTGCCCCTCTCTATCTAGGAGGCCTCAGACTGATGTCTAGCACATAATTAGCACTCAAAATTTGTTGAATAAGTCCCTGCTCATTCTGTGGCAAAATTCTGGTTATAGTCTGTTTTGTAATCTGCATTTTCTGAGTACATAACAATATGTGAGAACTTTGTTGTATTGCTGTCAGGGATTACAATTGGAGGAAATTTATAATTAATCTTTATTGTTGATCATCCACAACATGGCGTGATTTATAAATAGAATGATCCACCTATGAATAATTAATAACTAATGCCATGAGGCATTTTGTCATCCATAAAACTATACTCACCTTGAATTAAAAGAATAACGCTGTGTTCACTCACAATTACATTGATGCTTCCTGCTTTTCTACAAAATAAATAAGGTAGGCTAACTGGTCTATTGTGATAGTCCCTTGACAGAAAGATCCCTGTTCCTAAATGAATTATAATTGTGGGGAGGAGTGACCTGCTTTGTCTTTATCCTCTACTCTCCAAAAAGAGCCTCTGTTGTCTGATTTTTCAGTTAGGTTAGCTTTCCTAAAGAGAGAGGGGCACATATTTCTTCCCAATTATATTTCTTTCCAACCAATTTCTGACAAGATCGTTATTCACCATTATTTTCCCCTAGTGCGGTGATCTAATGTAAAGAAGATGATGTTACATTTGATATTAGATAACTCCAATAAAGATTGAGCCGAGGCTTATCTTTTCCAAAAACTGAAACAATGAGCTTTCTGTTGCCATTTCAGTTATAATCTTGTTCGTTTTTTATTTCAAGAGATATTAGAGGACTCCTGAAATGATACTGTGCTTGAGAAGCAGGACTGCCTCTGGGGCTGGGGAAACTCGCAGCAGTTCCTTATAACTTGGCTAATGTGACAAAGGATATTTGTGCTGCTGATCTGGAGTCATTTTCTTGCCTGGAAGAGTCAAGGTAAAACCATTACATCAGCTGTACTCGGTCTAAGGATTTCTTTTTGTTAAGGTGTTGAAGGAGAATTCTGTCTTTGGAATGTTTTAAAATGATAGGTGGACAGCCATAGCTATACTCAGAAGTCCTGTGAAATAAATGTGAGCAAAAATACAATCTGGGCAAAGACTTTTACCCATTTGAGTAAAAACTCTGTGTGCTTCATGAAGTAAGGGGAGTAAATCATCGGAAAATAACAGGCTCTGTTTATCACAGCCAAGGCTGGGTTAGCACTTAGGTAATAAAACCAAGGAGGAGACCCGGTCAGCCGTTGCTCAGTGATCCACTGGCTGGGGTTATTTGAGAGTTCCAGTAATATGCCCATTGAAAACTCGAAGCACTTAAAAATCCAGTGTGAGATTACTAACAACTAATTTTATTTAAAAGGTTTCAACCTTGTCTGAATTCTCTTAAAAATCTTACTTCAGTGTCATAGTGCTAACATACACATTTAAATTTGGTATTGGGCTAATTCTGAACAATTCTAACAATTGTTCAGAATTAGCTGATCAGTTGCAAGATAAAATTGTGTTGTACAGAAGAAAATACAAAGAGAAGCATGGAAATAATATCATCATAGATCACTTTGCTCATCAAATGTGCCCTTTTTCAGATATTTTCCATTTCTTCAAAGAGTATCTTTCAGGTAATTATAACTGTGCTCATTGGAATTTCTGGATTGTTATAATGTGCAAAGAGAATGTATCAGTGCTTAGTTAGCTACTGGATAATTATAGAATTCCTATGAGAACTCTTTGATATTCAGAGTTTGATATTCAAAGCTTTTTTGTTTGTTTGTTTTAGCTGAGAAGGGATTGTGCATTGTCAACCATAAAGGCTTGTCATGCCAATTGATAACTCTGTTATGAATATATGGTATAGATAGCTCCTTTTTAACTGAAAGGATGCAGAAATCTTTTGGGAGGCTTATATTAATGGTAGACAACATCATAGTCTTAAAACTAGGAGAAAATTGATTTGTATGTCTCACATTAAAAAATGGCTTTGGGTGGTTAAAATTTAATCAATATCTGATGATATTTAAAATATCTTCACATCATTTATTTCATCTATTGATATGCCAAGAACTTTTATGATTAACCCTCTGATTTAGCAACTGTTTTTAGTTCATTTACCACTTTTCATTGCATGACTAAAATAGATATGGCCCATCTAGACATAAAATTTTAAATACTCCATACATTTGATGACTTGTTTGCATCTCTTATTTCCACAAGTGAAAAATCAGTTGTGAAAGAAATGCTCAGAAAGTATAAAAGAAATGGCCAATGTCATGCAAATGCACTGGGTGAAATAATCAAAATGTAAACCTGAATCACAACTATTTATAAATGTGCTAAAATTTTTGTAAAAATCTTTGACATATTTGCAATTTTTAAAAGTGTGTTTTTATTAACATTATTTTTACAATTGATTTTATTGTACCTGCAGCATTAAAATCTTTCTTTAAGTAAAAGTAATTTAAAATGCTGCAATGAGTACTACTCAAAGTTTGAGTTAATTTCTCAGTATAGAAGATCTATTAAGAATCTAAACAAGTGGAAGCTGTAAAATGTAGTCATTTGCTAATGTCAAATCATGATGAAGATTATTCTATTAGCTTAAAATTTACCTCAAATTTATAGAAATATTTAAATTTGTTGATTATAATACCGTGTTTAGTTTTTAGATAAATCAATTTAATTGATATATACAATGAACTGAGTCTATTTAAGGAATATAAATGTGAAGAGTTTTAAATAATGAATGACCTCATGAATTTTCCACTATCAAAAAACAGAACTTTCTCATCTCCTCTGAAAGATTCCCTGTGCCCATTTTCAGTCCATTTCTTCTCTAACCCCTGACCCTAGGCAGCCACTGATCGGCTTTCCATTACTGAGTTGCATTTTCATAAATAGAACTATACAGCATGTTTTGTTTGAGAAGCCAAATTTACAATTGTTAGTAAAATATGTATTTTTAAACATTTTTTGTTTATGAACCTTCATGTGGCAAAATACTATTTTAACTGATAATTTTAATTTTTTTTTATCTCCAGTTATGTCATTAGTTGTGTCACTAGCTCTAGGATTATAAATCTCTTTGGGATGCCCATGTTTTAACTGATAGCCGTGTGGAAAGTCTGAAAATTGACAGCAAAGATTTCAAGGACAAAAAGTGAGAAAGGATATAGCAGAATAAGTTCTAATTCTTGTTTTGGTATTCCAGTAATAGGAAGACTGAGGCCGTGGGTTTGACTGTCCTGGAGACCTAACACCTCATTCTAACTGGTCTATTGTCTCACACTGGATGCTGCTGAGAGACAGGAAGTCTAAGCGAAAGAGTGATTGGGCCGGGCAGGTCTGTTAGAACAGCTCTGTATAAAAGAAAGCTGGGAGACACAAACGTGAGCCACATGTATGCTTTTAAATTTTCTGGTAGCCACATTAAAAAAAGTGAAGCACATGAAAATAATTTTAATAATATATTTTATTTAACCTAATATACCCAAATATTATCATTTCAATATAAAATCAATATTAAAATGTTAATAGGAAATTTGTTATTCTTTTGTTTAGTACTAAGTCTTCAAAATCCAGTGTGTATTTTATTTTATAGCACATCTCAATTGAGGCTAACTGTATTTCAAGTGCTAAAGAGCCACGTGTGGTTGGTATTGGAGAGTGCAGTGGTAGAATGGCCATCTACAGCTTTGAATGAGTTGTGACATCTTTGAAAATCCTGAATATGATACTCAAACTATGTGGAACCAAGAAGTATTGAATGATGTGAAGTTTACAGAATACTTCCATATAGACAGTCTCCTTTATCCTTGCAGTACACCTATCAGAAAAGGAGTACCATGGTGATGATGGGAAGTAGGAGGATTTTTGTAAATAAGAAAATAGACTGTAGGCATTTGTATTACTTGCCCCAAGTCACGTATCCAGGAGGTGGTGGAGACAGGTTAGGCTACGTCCTCTCACTGAAGGATGGACCCTCTTCTATGCCATGCAGCCCTCTTCCTAACTGGATCTTGATTTTTCCATCTGTGAAATGAGGGGTCAGATGATCTCTGACATCCGTTTTAGTGCTCACACTGTATGATGTTATGTGTTTGCACCATCTTTGGCCTGCGTAGTGCACATACAAATTTACCGTTTGGCAGTAAGTCCTCTATGCTCTTAACAGCTGTGAGTGGAATCTCTGCATTTCCAAAAGCTCTAGTGTTTGGCTGAAGAAATGATTAATGATAAAAGCAGAAAATAAATGGCCTGAAATCCAGATACCTCAGCCAAGTCTCATATGGCTAAGTCCCAGTAGTTATAAATAATAAAATAATTGCATCACTCTTCTCTGCAATCCAATATGGTGTGAAAGGGAAATAAATTGCTTATCATTCATGAGTTCTAGCTGTATTTTACATTGTTTCAATGTGTTTTTCTCAGTTGCTTCAACAAGATGAGCTGAATTCCTGTCAGTTTTATTCCAGCATTCGGCATGTAAAGCATTTCTTAACTCATTTATAGATATATTTATTTTTCCAATTGCTGCAAAGCTCAGAGTATGGTAGGAACTTAATTACCCTGATTCCAAAATTCTGCTGAAATCAGAGTGTAAGTGCTTTGAAAGACTTGGGTGCTATGCTTCTGAGCCCTAAAAATGGAAATCTTTGAAAACTAAGCCTTGAGATGAGATAGCTTAAATACCTGGGTAGTGCAGTCTAATGAGCTACCTTTTATCATTTACTTAAGTGTGGTTTAAATAATTAATCAGACACAGGTGCCAGGCTTATACGTTAGGTGTTGGGGATAAAGATATGAGTTAGGCCAAGTTCTTATCTTTAAAGAGGGTGGATTTTTTTTTTTAAACTTTTTTATTAATTAAAAAACTTAACAAAAGAAC
>PVIY010041501.1:0-21620 GCA_004026745.1 Myrmecophaga tridactyla
CCGGCTTACCCAGGTTAATTCTCTGCGAGCTCGCCCCCAAACCCACCCAGTGTACCGGTTTGCCTGACACGGCTGAAGCAATCCGCGGCAAGAGAGCTCTTCCCAATATCCCAATTCTGAGCAAAGTTTCATTTAAATTTTTAAAAGATTTATTTTTTAGAACAGTTTTAGATGTACAGAAAAATTGAGAAGATAGTACAGAAAATTCCCATGTGTCCCACACGCAGTTTTTCCTATAATACCATCTTACCTTAGTATGGTGTATTTTGTTATCATGAATGAGGTAATATTGATACAGTATTATTAAAGTGCATGGTTTATTCAGATTTCCTTAGTTTTTACTTAATGTTCTTTTTTGTGTCCTAAGATCTCATTTAGGACACTGCATTTCACTTAATTGCCCTGTTTCCTTAGGCTCCTCTAGGCTATGCCAGTTGCTCACACTTTCCTTGTTTTAGATAACTCTCATAAGATAATGCTGTTTCTGTATATTTGGTGAAAACATTTCAGAAAAACTAATTATCCATATGTTCAGATCCATATATTGTACTGTGGTAAGAACTGACCTAAATTTCTGTCTCTAATTATCTTAGTTTGCTAAGCTGCTATAAGAAATTTCACGCATGTAGTTAACTTAAACCAGAAGCATTTATTGACTCATGGTTTCTGAGGCTAGAAGTCCGAAATCAAGGCATTGGCTAGGCACTGCTTTCTCCTTGAAGACTGTTATGTTCTTGTACTGGCTTGCTCCAGTCCTTGAGTTCCTTGGCTTGCATCTCTGCCTTCCATCACATGTTGATCTTTTTCTTCTGGTTCTGGCTTCTGGCTCCTCCCTGTGGTTTTCTCTGATCCTTGCTTCTGGTTTATTCTCTTTATAAGGTTTTCAGTAATATGGATTAAGACCTACCATGATTCAGTTTGTCCATACCTGAACTAAAAATAACATCTTCAAAAGATCCTATTTACAAATGGTTTCATACCCACAGGAATGCATATTAAGATTGAAATGACCTTTCAATGAAATGCACAATCCAACCTGCCACATGAATATGCTGGTTTAAGGTGTATGTCTTAAAATAATAGCATATTTATTGATTGTTCACTGTGTAATAAGTGATTTACATGCATTATTTATTTGAATTTAAACTCAATATTCCAAGAGATTATGTGTTATTATTATTAGCTTACTACTGGAGCTCAGAGAATTATTTCCCAAGAGTATGGGTTTATGAATTAAATTGTGTCTCCCTAAAAGAGTTGTTCAAGTCTTAACCCCAAGGCTTGTGAATGTGAATGCATTTGTAAATAGAATCTTTGAAGAAGTTATTTAGTTAAGCTGAGGCAAAATTGATAAAGGACAGCTCGAATCCTGTGTGACTGATACTCTTTTAAGGAGAGGAAATTTGAAAACACACACGCACACACACAGAGACAGGAAGAGAGGGAGATGACCTTGTGACCGAGGCAGAGAATGAGTTACGGTACCATAAGCCAAAGAACACCATGAATTGCTGGCCACCTACCAGAAGCCAGGAGAGAGGAGTGGAACAGAGGAAGCATGGCTCTGCTGACACCCTGATTTTGGGCTTCTAGCCTCCAGAACTTTGAGACAATTCATTTGTCTTCCTTAAGGCAGATAATCTGTGATGCTTTGTTACAGTCGCCGTGGAAAATGAAGACTGAACTGAAAGTCCTGGGGTTATTGAATGTGGATCAGGAATTTAGTCCAGTGTTAGTCAGCTGAAGTCTGATTATAGTTTTGAGGTTGGTATTACATATACAACTACTATATTATGCCCAAGCAGTGTTTTCAGTGAAACTTAGAAGAGCGTATTCTTCCGAAGGCTTCAGCTGTAAAGAATTTTGATTTTCTCTTTTATAAAATGACAGCTGAATGGTCTAGATCTACCATCCAAATACCATGGAAGGTTCACATGCTAATCCATCCACAGAACAGTGGTCATCTAAGAATTTTAAGTTTCAAGAAAGTAATATATCTAGTTTTGGATTGGAAAATTGCAAATAAGTTGAGTTAATTATAAACTCTCGAAAAAAAAAAAAGAAATTTTATCCCCTTATGTCTTTTAGGGAAATGTTCAATTATTCATAATCAGGGTGATAGAAGCTAGTTAAGTTTTTATTTCTATTGATGGATGGAATGTGAACAGAATTTAATATCCAAGTAAAGACCTTTCATTATATGATTTATTGGAATGTACATGTGTTTCCTGTTTTTGCTGCATTAATTGTACTAGGATCTAATTGCAAAAATTCACAAGCAACTGAGAAATGTTACAGGGATATCAAGGCAAGCATAGCAGTCTGGAAGCACGTTTGCATGTGTTCTGTTTAATAGTCATCAGATTTTACTCTGAACTAAATATACTTATAAATGACATTTAAAGAATTTGCAAGACACCAGTCATTTGTACAAGTTTCCAAACACAATGACACTGATTACAAATGCCCTTACTGCAGAGACAGCAAATAGAGAACTTGTAAGATTCTGCTTTAGAGGGAAATAGTAATGATGCATTTGATAGGTGTTACACATACAAAATAAATTGAGGACCATTTTGCCATCATTTTATACTTTGTAAGAATAGTGCCCCTTTGGCTAAATTGCACATTAATGATGGGTCTTGCTATTTCAGTTGCTCTGAAATAAAAATTTATTGGACTGCCTACTTTGACATAGATATTTTAGGCCTGCAAATTCTGGATGGATTTAAATGACTTTAATTTGTTTTAAGCTATGGATGATAACACTATTTTATCCTTTTAAAAGAATCAGTGCTAGATAACTGAGGTCACTGATGAAATAAAAATGTCATGGCATTTAACATGTATTTTTAAACTAAATTGACAGATAAGAATTTCAACAATGACTCATTGAGGGGATATTAAGTTTAGGAGCTAATATTTCTTGGATATGCTGTAAAAAGTTAAGAATATCTATAATTCGGAGACCTGGGTTTGATTCCCGGTGACTGTCCATGCAAATATATTTTATATATATATAATTGATAACCCAGTACTGGAAAAATACAAAATAGAATGACTGCTTCCCTTAATATGACATCAACATTTAAGAATGAAGGGTCTTACTTTTTGCTACAAATTTTTCTCCTATTGTTTTCCTTCCTATTGAAGCCATTATTTCAAATTGATTTAGTTTCAAGTTAGTTTCAAGATGCAATTATTAGGCATTTTTTCCTTGTGATGGACCAGACTTCTGAAGATGTCAATGCTATAGCTGTCAAATTTTACACTAAAAAACTGGTTCAAAACAACTGAATTAGAGAACAGAGGGCCTGAATGCAAAATATTATGATTTAATCCTCCTAAAATTGCACTGTAAGTAAAGTAAAAGTCAAAATTTGATACACCTATTTAAAAAACAGGTGTTTATTAAATAATCATGGTATATCTAATCCATGAAATACCATATAGCCTCAATAATCTGTTGTAATAAAATATTGAATGATGTGGGAAAATGTTCATAATGTATTTTTATATGAACGTTCAAGCTTTTAAACCTTAAGACCCCAATTCAAGAAATAGTTGAATATATGAGTATATAGACAGATAGCAGGTGTTAAATAGGTGGAACAAGGCAGGAAGAGAACAATAGTGTGAGAGGAAACAAAAATGATAATAATGAGATTACCCTTAAGATTTTCTTTGTGATTTTTGAATTTTCTTCCAAAAATTAATAATAAACTTGTATTGGTATATGTTAAGAAGAAAATAATGCTATATTATTATCTATTAGGAATTTTAATATCATCTCCTACCCACTTCTCCTTTTCGAAGAACCTAAAATCCAGAAGGTAAAGACATACTAAGAATTAAAGTGTCACACTGGGAGCAGAAACAACAAACCAGAGCTTTCTTCTCTGCGTTGAGTGTAGACTTCACTGGACTGCAGTAAGCTCCTCCCTCCCTGCCAGTTGGATTCTCGCTGGCAGTTTATTATTAGGCAGTTTGTGCTTCAAGCCTTCATAAGCCAAGTAGAAATGATGTAACTTTACATACAGGATAAAGTAACTTTCAGAATCTCTTCAAAGTTAAGGAAGAAAGGGAAAAACGGTTAGAGAGCACCATCATGAAAGTTCGGCTAGCCTTGAACTATTTTATATTTGCAAAATAATATGTATACTGAACATCTCACAACTGGTTGTTATAAGAATGAATTTAACGGGAGATACATTTTGTCTGACTCTTTAAGATTGCAGTAAATGTGTTTGAATTCAATTTTGTTCTTCAATTAAAATACAAGGGCATTTTTAAGAGCTTTGCTAATTTGCGAACATTCATGCCCATTACATATTAATAGAATTTGGTATATCGAAGCTGTCATTCATTATTAATTGTAGTGAAGAAATTTGTGAAGGTGTAAGCAGAAATTCTGACAAGATTGCCCCATTTCCTCCTCTCTTGTTGCTTTTCTTAGACTGATAGCCAGGTAAGATAAAACAAAACAGTTTTGACTTCATCACTTTCTAGATGTATAACCTTGGTAAGAATAAGTTCTCTGAGTTGAGCCTCACTTAATTTCTTTAAGTTGGAGCCAGATAGTAAATGTCATTTGGGGAAAGTTAATAACAATCCTAGTGCCTTAGTTTCCTTATATGTAAATGGGTCTATTAATACTGCCTACTTCAAGTTTTCTTTGATAGGATTAAAGCGATAATGTAAAGTGCTTAGTGAAATGTCTGGTGCAAAGTAAAAACTCAGTAAATGTTAGTATTATTTTACTGCACTGCCCAATATGGTGGCCACTATATGTGTGTGGCTATTGAACATTTAAAATATGGCTAGAGAGACTGAGGAACTAAAATTGTGTGTGTGTGTGCATGCGTGTGTGTGTATGTATGATATATGTAAAACTTTAATTTTGAACTGATTTTATATATACAAGAAAGTTTCAATAATAGAAGAGTAGTATAGTGCACCCTTGCATCCTTCACAAATGCATCCCTTTTTAATTAATAAGTATTAATATCTTATTAACCATAATATGATTATCAAGAATAGGAAATTAATACTGTACAATATTATTAACTAAACCCTAGATATTTATCAAATTTCTACAGAATTCTCTGCTATTAATACCCCTTTTCTCTTCCAGAATCTTATCTGGGATCCCACCATTGACTTTAGTTGTCATGTTTCTTGTTCTTCTCTAATCTGTAATAGTAGCTAATCTTTCCTTTTCTTTCATGACCTTGATGCTTTTGAAGAGCAAGTATCAGTATTTTTGTAGATTGTCCCTCAGTTTAAATGGGCCTGATGTTTTCTCATGATTGGATTGAGGTTACGCATTGTTTTGCAAGAACGTAACAAAAATTATTTCATGTCCTCTGTACACCATATCAAAAGTCTTATGCTGTTGATATGTTGACATGATACTGGTTAAGTCTCCGTTGATTACTTGGTTATACTACAAGGTTTCTCTACTGTAAAATTACTTTCTTTCTTTCTTTCTGTAGTTGTTAAGGATCTTGGGGAAAATATTTTGAGACTATACAAATCATATTTTGCCTCAAACTTTTGTTCATTAACTTTAGCAGCCGTTGTCGGATCTTGTCTGCAATATTTATTAATGTGATGTTTGCATAATGATGAATTTCTCATTCCATCTTTCTTTGTACATTTATTAGTTGAAATTCTTTTAAGGGCTGTATTTATTTATTTATTTATTTATGCTTTTACTGACTTATTTTAGTATGGACTCATGGATATTATCATATGTTTTGCTGCTCACATTGTTCCAATTTTTTTCCATTAAAAGCTTCTTCATATTGGAAACTGTGTTTATTCAACCCCAGCTGCCTTCTTTTCTTAGCATTTAGTTTACTTCTTGACACCATGATACATTCAAAACTCTTGAATTCTTTTCTGTTCCAGTTCTGAAAATAGGCCCTTCTACTTGGAGCTAGGGTTTCTTTCAGTGGAACATGGGGTTTAGAGAATAAGATACGGTTGATGTGTGTGCTCATTGTTTTTGAAGATACACATAGTCTAATCCATATATCTTTTCTGCATATATTTCTCTGTATATATAAAACAATGAATTTATATTTATATGTCTGATTCCAGTCCAACAATACAGGATTCATTCTAGCCTTCCCCCTTTCAATACTTATAAATGAAAAATTCAACTCTTATTTTCTACAATCTATTTACTTATTTGTTCATTTCTAGTATACATATGGAGTAGTTTAAGAATTGCTAATCATATTCCTTTGAGAAACTCTTTTACTAACTATATTACAGCATCTGCTATGCAGTTAGATACTGTATTTTAGTTACTCAAATTAGTTCTTTATTTTGTGTCCCCCTTGTGTGATTGTACTCTTCATTAAAATGAAGTTAATTGTTAGTGTTGTATTGCATTTAAGCTCCCCCCAACCTGGTTGATTTTAATTGTTTTTTTATAAGGAGTATGTGAAATATCCCTGTAGCTTTAAGAAAGTTAGGCAAAAAGATACACTCAGAGAAGTGTCGCTTCCTCCTCATCCTTGCTTCCTTGTTCATATTCTGCCTTTTTTGCCATCCCTTTCCCATCCATCCCTGTGTATATACAATCTCTTCTGAACTAATGATCAGAAACCTGTGTACGTTTTTTATATTCCTTTCTTTCTTACATGAAAGGTATCATATTTAAATGCTCTTTGGTTATTGCTTTTGACACTTAACAGTATGCCCTAGAGTTCACTTAATATCAGTTCACAGAATTTTCCTTATTATTTTTACATCTGCATAGTACTTCATTGTGTAGCTATACCATAGTTTATTCAACCATTCTCCTATATACAGCTAAATAGGTTGTTTCTAATATTTTCAATTACACATAACACTGCAGTAAATAACTTTGTTAATTTGTAATCTGTACTGTAGAAGGTTTATCTGGAAGATAGATTCCTAAAAGTGATATTGTTGTGTTGAAGTATAAGTACATATACAATTTTGTTAGTTACTGTCAAATTTCTGTACAGAGGGAATATGCCAATTTCATTATACCAGAGCAGCTGCTTCCCTACAGTTTTGCCAGCAGAATATGCTGATGTACCTTTGTATTTGCATACACACGTATATTTGCTGCTCCGGTAGGTAGGTGAGGAATGGTATGTCAATGTGGCTTTAATTTGCAGTTCCTTTAGTTAAGAGAGTTTAATCAGTTTTTCATATGCCTGAGAGCTATTTTTATATCTTTTTGCATGAAGTGTGTATTCACATATTTTCCCCATTTTATTTTGTTTTTTTGTTATTTTGCCCTTTGTCTTTCAATTTATAAGAGGGTTTTTAATATATTATGGCTATTAGTTGTGTGTCTGTGGTATATGTTGCAAATATTTTCTCCTAGTTTCTTTGGGAGTGATCTTTTTGTTTTGTTTATAGTGTTCATAGTGTTTTTTTTTTTTTTGACAAGTTTATTGTTTCTTCTTTTATTGCCTTTGAATTTTGAATCAGTTATAAAGGCTTACACTACTCCAAGGTTAAAGATGAATTCACTCATGTTTTGAAGTACTTGTTTGATTTCGTATTTTACATTAGAATCCCAATCTACTGGGAATTTATTCTTGCATATTGTTTTGGTTTGCTAAAGCTACCAGAATGCGATATACCAGAAATGGTTTGTTTTTTACAAAGGGAATTTATTAGCTTAGAGATTTACAGTTCTGAGGTCATGAAAATGTCCAAATAAGGCATCTAGAGGAAGATTCTGAAGAAATGCCTCTCGCCCCCAGGTTCCTCTGTTACATAGGGAGACACAACATCTGCTGGTCCCATGCTCCTGAGCTCCATTGCTCTCAGCCTTTTTTTCCAGTGGCTTTCTCTCCAAGCATCTCTGGGTCCTTGCTTGCTTCTCTGGGGACACCTCTCTAGGCTCTGTGTGTCCTACTGATTTCCTCTTAGTGTCTCCGGGGCATCTCTCTCCCTCTGTGTCCTTCACTAAGTTTCACCTCTCTGCTCTCTGTATCAGCTCTCTGCAGATGTCTCTGGGTGTTTCTTTTCTCTCTCTAAACGTCTCTGGGCACTCTTGGCTTTTTACTGTCTTTTTAACCTCTCACAGAGGATTCCAGTAAAGAGGGTTAGGACCCACCTTGAATTGGTTGGGTCACATCTCCATGGAAACAGCCTAATCAAAAGGTCATCCAACAGTAAGTCTGCACCCACAAGAATGGATTAGAAGAACATGGTTTTTCTGGGTGCATTACAGTTTCAAACCAGCACACATATGATGTGAGATAATTTTACTTGTTTTCCAATGGCTACCAAGTTGTCCTGGCACTATTTATTAAAATGTCCATTTTTATCCCTGTGATTTGAGATTGTGCTGTTGTCATATACCAAATTTAAATTCCCATATGCATTTTGGGTCTAATTCTGGACTTTCGATTCCATTGCCCTGGTGTGTTTTTCTTTTCATGTGGCAGTACCGTACTGCTTTAGTATAGAGGCTTGGTAGTAGCTTTTAATATCTGGTAAGACTAGTACTCACTCATAATTCTTCTTTCCCAGCATTTCCTTAGCTATTCTTGAAAGTTTATTCTCCCAAATATATTTCAGTATTAGTTTTTCAAGCTCTAAATAATAACTTGTGTATATTTTTACTAGGATTGCATTGAATTTATAAACCAATGCAGGAAAAACTGACATCTTTATAATGGAAGTCATTCTATCTGAAAAAAGGAGTTGTCATTCCATTTGTTTAAGTCTTCTTTAGTGTCTTTTATGAATGTTTAAAAATTTTCCTCAGATTTTACACATTTTTTATTAGATTTATTTTTAAGTATCTAATATTCTTTGGTGCTATTATGAATGGAGTTTTCTCTACTCTTACCTTCTCTACTTATTGTTTGTGAATATTGTTATTTTTTTATCCTACTATAGTACTGAAATAACCTATTGTTTCAGTTAATCATTGATCCTTTAGGGCCTTCCAGGTCCATTATCTTTACAACCTCTTCTAATCTACTTCACTTTTCTAATTGAGTTGACTAATAATTGCCGAATTATATGAAATAGTGGCAGTGATAATAAGTATCCCTGCCTTGTTCCTGATTTCCTTGTTAAATAAGAACTAATCTTAGGACTAAGATAAGTGTATTTTATCATGTTAAGAAAGAATCTCTCAATTCCTATTTCTGGAATTTTTTTTTTTTAATAAATGAGTGTTGAAATTCTGTCAAAAGCTTTCTCAATTCTTTTCTAACTTTGATTTTCCTTTAAAATATTAATATGGTGTATGATATGAACAGATTTGCTAATATTGAACCAACCTTGAATTCCTGGAATAAATTCTATTTGGTCATGTGTTATTTTCTTAATGTAGTATTAGATTTGGGGTTGTTATTATTTTATTTTAAAAATTTATATTCATATTCATGAGTGAAATCATTCTGTAGTTTCCTTTCATATTACTATGTTCATCTGGTTTAGGAATCAATGTTACAGTTTCTTAATAAAAGGAATTAAGATGTTTTCCTTTGTTTTCAATACTCTAAGATAATCACACAGAATGGGAACTATTTTGTCTTTAAAAATGTTTGTAGGGATTACTTTCGAAATTATCTGGGTCTCCTCTGATTTTGTGTGGTAGTTTCTTAGTAATTTTCTATATAATTTTAATGGGATTGTTCTAGGTAAGCAGTAATAGGATCAATTCCTCTAATCTGCATTTCTCTAGGAAATCTTTCATGTGTCTAGGATTTCAAATTTATTTGTTTGAAGTAATTATAGTTTCTTATAATTTTTTAAATTCCTTTTGCTTCAATAATGAATTTTCCGTTATCACTTGTAATTTTGATATTTGCGTTTTCTGCTTTTTCTTTGCTCAAAGGAACTGAATTTTAAAATTCAATTTAATTTTAATGACTTTTAAACTTAAATTTTAAGAGCCTGATACTTGACTCAGTTATTAGAAAACACTTAAGTATATTTGGAATAATTTGGGTATTAAGTTTTCAGTGGTACATTTCATGAAATCTAAAATACAAATAAAATTTTTCTGCTGAAAATTAGCATCCAGATTTTCAGCTAGGTGCATGATCAGTCATTGAGAGGCTTCAAACCAGGTCTTTCCAACTGGGAAATGAAAAAAAGTAGGGACAGCTGAAAATGCTCTGTAAGTATAAAATAAATCACCAGATTCAGAGACTTAGTAAAAAGAAGACTGTCTAGTATCTCATTAATAGTTAAAAAATATTGATTGCATATTAGAATAATATTTTCTATACATAGTTAAATAGAGCATATTAGTAAAATTTATTACACCTGTTTCTTTTTTACTTTTTAAAAATGTGGCTCCTAGAAAATATAAAGTTACATAAGGCTTACATTTTATTTCACTTGGACAGTGTTGAACTGTACAGTGGCATAAATATATTTAATGGAAATGTAATGCCTGGAATAGATTTGTTTGGTAAATCTCAGCTTCTGAGATTTTGCTTTATCTCACTTTGATTATCATATAATTTATCTTCTATCAAAAATAATTTCTTACTTTTCTGTCACTTGTATTTTTCAGTGATAACCTATCTTCATAATCACTGGTATGCCTTAAAGAAAAAATAAAAACCTTTTAGTTGGTCATTGAAGGACCAAGACATTATGACTCAATCTCATTTCCTGCCATGCCCCTTAATACCATTATTCTATTAAAAGTGCCATATTTATGTTAGTTTACACCATTTTTTGTACCTATTTAAATGTTTACTTCAATAATCCATTTTAATACAAAGTCTAACTTTACCTGAAGTATGTTTTTAGCTACTTCCTGAATGATCATCAATTAAAAATAATTGGTTTCTAAGCATATGGTAGGAGGCTACCAATATTAGTTGAATAGATTGAATTGTCCAGATCCTGAAGTGTGGCTGTATCTTAGAGCTATGAATTCTCTACTAGATTTTATATAAATAGATGTCATATGCCACTGCAAACTGAAGGGACTGTTTTTCATCTTTTTTATGGCCCCAAATCTGTACCCTATGTCTTGTTTTTGGATAAATTCACTACTTTAAGAGCCTCAGTAGAAGGCAGACATTATTTAGTAGAAAGCAGAGCTCATTACTCTCTATGGGATTTGAAAAAGACACATACGTTTTCAACCCCCCTTACAGCTAGGTGCATGGTCAGTCAATGAGAGGCTTCCAACCACGTCTTCCAATCAGATACAAAAAAATAGGGACTGGCTGAAAATATGTAGTAGGGATAAGCAGTGGCAGTAGAAATATGTGATTTTCAGGGGCAACATAGTAAATGTCTCAGTGGTGGTACCCAGTGGCTCAGTGGCGGATTTTATATCTGTAGCATCTGCTGCAGGCAGGGAAATAGCGGTGTCCTTACTGGATTGGTTTGATGAAAATACTCTTCCTGTGACTTGCCTATCCTTTCTTGCTTCTATCCATTTTTGAGTCTTTTTTAAAATGGTCTGCCTGATAGTACTCTAAGCTATTCAGTATCCTCTCATTAGATTCTCTTTACCACATTCTCCCAGAGCAAATTTCTGTGCTTTGCACCATTAATGGATATGCAGTATCTTTGCTTCCTATCCCATATATTTTTTTCATTCTTTAGCTCAATATGAATTGTTTAGCCTTGTCATGTTTTCCCTTTATGTCACATTTTGAACTTCCCTCTGAATCCTCCAGAATCTCCTTGTATCTCTTAAATAGTGGAGGAAAACATCTGAACTTTCTGGTAGAGCCTAGTGGCTTAGCATAGTGAAAGACATGAATTTAAAGTCCAACTTGACTCCCTTTAGCAGGTTGGTAAGCCATCGTTCATCTTACTGAATCTGTAAAATGGGAACAGCATTACAAATTTTACAGTATTGTTATAAGAATTGAGATAATGTTAGCAAAGACCATAATATGGCATTGATATATATTAGGCACTCAATAAAGTATATGCTAATCACCATTAGTTACATAGGGTTGAACTTTTGCCTGTGGATCTAGAAGTATTATTTGTATTCCCTGTGTATGAGATTCCAATCTCTGCAGTCAAATTTCAGCTTGAATTTTACATTTTTCTTGCTTTTATTTTCTCAACATTATGCCTGTTTACTTAGTTCTTGCTTTTAAAATGATATTCACCCAAGCTTTCAAATCCTGTGATTAAAAGTGAGAGAGAGGAATGCTTTTAAAAACCACCAGAGTGTGTTAGGATGGTACTAAGTCAAGTTTTAAGAGTTTTATGAGTAAATAAACAAATAACTTTTTATTGTTGCTCATTTAAGTAGGGTTTTATGTGGTTCTTGAGATGGAAAGCTATAGGTAGCTGATAAGAGGGAAGAAATAACTGTGAAGAAAACCAGCTGCATCAAACTGCAGTACCTCTTGAATCAGCAGATCATCCCAGGACACAAGGAAGTGATTCTAGCCAAGTGAAACAGAGGACATATTTCTCAAATTTTGTTTTGTGGAATAGTAGTACCATTCAAAATGTCAATAGGTGTTTTGTGAACAAAAAGCGTTTGTAATCAATTGCAAATCTCTGCTTATCAGGAGCACATCTTCAGTTTTCACAAGTCATATTAATATATTAGAGATTCTGATAAGTCACAGAGTAAAGAAATCAGTTTTGCTTTGTAAAGCTCATTATTTCTCCTAACTTGCTGGAATATAAAATTAAAAAAAAAGCTTATGATTTTGTTTTCACAGAACATTTAGTGTGGTCCAAGGAATATGGCTGCTATATTTCAAAAATGACAAATGATGTTGGAAATGTGGGGTTGATTAATTGTGGCAAATGCATAAAAACTAGTCTAAGTATTTGGAGATTTATCCTATAGGGACTGGAGAGGCATTAAAGATTTTTGAGGTGTAACAATGAGAAATTGGTGACTTAGGAAGATTAACTTATAATATATGTAGGCTGAAAAAGAGAATCCATTAACATCTAATGTTATACTGGAAGTTTGAGTAAAGAAGTAGAAATTAGAATGAAGGCCTTGAGTACAGCGTGGAAGCCACCATTTGAAGAGATTAGATTAATTCTCAGAACATGGTGACTAATGGGATGTTGATTGGAAAGGGAAAGGTAGATGCTGAGAGAAGGTATTAAGAACTGACAACAGGGCCCAAGCCTGAGTGAATGGGTAAGATGTAGCATCAATTACTCCTTGAACTCATGAAATCAAGAGGGTGGGGCTGTTTGCAGAAGAATATTGTGAAGAACCTATGAATTTAAAAATTGGAGATTATTTTGGTATCTCCTCTAAAATTGTCTGGAGTCATACCTTGTCAAGTACTGAATTGTGTCCCAGATTTCTATCCTGCATTTTCCAATCTAGGAAAGAGAGTTAAAAGATGAGGAATACTCCCTTTGATATGGATTCCATCTTTTACCAACTTATTATGCAAAGCATATGTCTTATTGAGTATTTGTCTGATTTATGATGATTGGCATAGGAGAGAGATTCAAGCATCAAGATAATCAGTGAATGCTGAATATTTCGTTGCTTTTTTGGTAGAATATGAAAAAAAAATAGTAGAGAAAGCAGGGACTTTCCAAAAGACAAGTATCTTTAATGAGGGGGTAAAATAAGCTAGGCAAGACAACTTTTCTCATCCTATTGTTTTCTCATACCTCCTGTCTTACACTTGGGATGATATGTTGCTTTTAGGGAATTGTGTAAGGGGAGAAGGAGATATTAAAATATTTGCTTATTTTATTTATTTATTTATTTATTTACAGTAAATTGCTTACTATAAATAAATTTTGAGTAAGACATTAATATCCTTTGCTACATTAGACACACATTCTATCAATAACATTTTTTGGAGATTCTGGACCTTAGTGTCTGTTATTTTAAGTAACTATAGAACCCCAAAGAGCTGCAGCTATAGAAATTGGAATCTAATGAATTTGAGATGACTATAAAATAATTGAGTGGAATTATCCAATAGTTTAGAATACAGGGGACTGAACTTCAAGACAGTAGTCAGGACTAAAAATATACATTTTAGATGGAAAAAGTAGAGATTTCTCCAAGGTACAGAATATTAAAGAAGATTGAAATGCTGAAGAACACCTACAATTGAATTCCAAAACGGAGGAAGAATTATTAGCAATAGAGAATGAGGCTGAACATTCTAAGATTAAGGAGGATATATCCAGTGGGGACTTTTAAGGGAAAGAAAGTCAATTTAGGTTAAAAAAAAAAAAGTACAGAAGGCAGAGAAGAAAGGTCATTACATTTGGTGATAGGAAGGGATAGTAGGTGAAATAGTGATCCTCCAAAGATGTTTATATCCTAATCCCTGGAATCTCAGAATATGTTTTGTTACAAGGCGAGGAGGTATTAAGATTGCTGATCAGTTTACCTGAAAGTAGATTAAGGGCGAAAGGTCAAGAGTGATATAACATGAGACAAACTGGACCAGCTATTGCAGGTCTTAAAAATGGAAGGAGGCCATGAGACAAGGAATGTGGGCAGCCTTTAGGGCCTGGAAAGGGAAGAAAATAGATTCCCCAATAATCTTCAAAAAGGAACATAGTCCAGCCAACACTTTGATTTTAGCCCAGTAAGAACCATTTCATATTTTTGACCCCCAGAACAATAAGATAATATATTTGCACTGTTCTTTTTTTTGGGGGGTGGGGGGAGAAGGAGATGGCATGGACAGGCACCGGGGATCAAACCTGGATCTCTGGCATGGCAGGCGAGAATCCTGCCACTGAACCACCGTCGCACTGCCCTGCACTGTTTTAAGACAATAAATTTGTGATAGTTTTTAATAACAGCAACAGAAAACTAATACAGAAGGTCATTGTTTACATGAATACACAGTTTAAGTAAAAGGAATAGAAACCTGTTACAGAGTCTTACAAATGAGGAATGGAAGTAGCAGGTATAGCCCATATTTTCAGCAAATTAGGCAATAGAAAAGAAGTAGGATGACACTGCCTGAGAAATAGTTAATTGGGGAAAAATTCAAATGGGTGTAATGAAATAGAAACAGCATTGCTTAAGAAAAGATGTTCATTATATTTAGTTCCTTCTTTGCAACTAAGCAGACTATTTCTTAAGAAGATCACACAAGCATTATTGTCAAAACAAACAAATGAAAATCTCCCAAACTAATGGATGCAATAAGTGAGATCTAGAAACTCAGAGAAAGCTGTTTCATTTACGGTAAGAATAAAAAAAAATCTGTCAGCCCTAAATTATATGAAACAACAAATACTGCCAATTTTGAATGAGTTGAAAATAAACACTTAAGAAAAAACTCTGGCATCTTCATAAAGATGTCAATTTTACATACTAAAGAGAAAAAATATATAATGTTGGCATGCTAAATGCATTTATAGAGAAAACAAATATGAGTATTCTAAATCAAGGCATATACAGAGTAAAATAGAAGGCTAGGAAAATTGTCAATAAAATCAGTGGTTATAGAAAGTCAATCTGGTATTGTGCAAAGGTGTTTATGAGAACTGTAGGAATATTAAAGAGTAAAGGGTAACTAGTCAGCTAAATGTTAGTCTGGACAATACTAAGCTACATGGGCTATTTTTATGCAAAACAAATTCCATTCTAACAACAAAAAATAATGAAAAAATAATATTTTCTCTGCATTGATTTGACAAACTATGGTCAAAGCTAGTAATGCTGTTTCAGAGTAACTGTGTATATCTAAATGAAATACTCAGTTGTCAAGTGAATGATTTAACCCAAATGATCTAACTGGTTCCATATAAATAATGTCCTAGGGACTCTAGGGCTAGAAACTTGAGTTAACGTTACTTGTAAAAAAACAGCCTTGTGATCAAATGCCTTGGTAAATGTTTTATTAAAATTTGTTGCATGATTCTAAGACACTGCAACATATGAATCTCTAAGAAAATATTACTAAGTGCAGCATTTCCCAGATATTTGAAAGCCAAAAATCATTTCCCCTAAGAATCTCAAATTACCATGCTCACCATATTATGCTGCTATCAGTAGATCAAGTCAGAGTCCTAAAACAAAAGTGAAAAATAAGAAGTTAAAATCATTTTGACTTATTTCTTTCTAAAATCTCCATTTTTCATAGGCTCTGGATTATAATGGACTGTTAAATCCATCCTTCTACTTCCTAGGACTGCACTCAACATTCTGGTTGTCTTTTTATCAACATTCAGTTGATTCCCATCTGAGAAAGCACTCTGGTTGCTCTTGATTGACAGCTTTGGTCTTTGAGGGCTCTAGTTCTTCTACATATTTTTTCACCACTCATTTACCAGATAACTCTGTACACACTTGAACTTCTTTGACCTTCTTTTTTGTTAAGCAATGATCAAAATTCCTGCAGTTCTTTCTTATTTTAGGAGTAAGAATTCCAGTAATTGGCAAATCACCCGTGTTGACTTTCACTTTCCCCATTTTATTGCCATCTTCACAACAACCATGTGAAAAGTGTTAGTCTTACCATTTTGCAGAAGAAGAAAATGAAGGACTGAAAAATCCACAGCTGGTACAAGATGGACTCAAGATTTGAATTCTGTCGGTTTCCAAAGCTTGTGTCTGAACGCTAACCTCTTGTGCCCAGTTTTCTTTCATTCTCTCTCATAAATACATTTCAGCCAGAATTCCAAAAATTGACTCTGCAGAGACAGGAGAAGAGGGGATGCCACTTAAGAGAACAGAGGTTGAGGCTGAGATGCCTGATGGAGACTCCTGAGAGTAATCACTGAAAGAGGTGATGGCCTCTGCACTCACTCAGGCCATGGGGTGCTTCTGGATTTCAAAAACTCAAGATCAGGCCTTGCAAAGTGCTCGTTGGTTCATCTTGGAAGCACTGGCCTTTGCCACTTTTCTCTTTCCCAGCTGCCTCTTCATCAGGTGCATGGCTTCCATGTGAAACCAGTCCTCATGCCTGCAAGGAATTTCTTGTCTCCTTTTGATCTTCACAGCTCAGTCAACAGCCATTCCTCTTTTCTTACCATATCTCTCTCTGGAGCCCTGAATAAGTGATTGATTCCTTTATACAAAAGATGGTTTTCCTGTCCAGTGCATTGCCTTCTTATGCTATCTTCTGACCCTAGAGGGATGCCTCATGTCAGTCCTGCTGCCTCTACCCACACAAATCAGGAAACTATAGTCACCTTCTCATTGAACTGAATTGAGAAGTATATTCTCTTGATTTATATAGGGTCCTGAGCTGTAGAAATCTCCTGTCACTATTGAAAAAGTCCCAGATTTTTTTTTTTAATGTGTCAATGCCATCTTTACTTTCCTAGCAGCATTTTTTCCCTCATCTTTTAAAATTTTGTTTATGGATTTAATGGGGATCAGATAACTCCACTTAGAATCATCTGGAGAACTTTCAGAATTTTCTTCTTTTTATTTTGAAATACTTTCAAACATACAGGACACTTACGAAACCCCCACGCCATACCCAGATCCACCCATTTTAACATTTTGGCAAGCTATTATTAAAATGCCAGCCTGCTCTAATTGCTTTGGAGTCCTGAAGAGTGTATTTTTGAAAAACATCCCAGACGAATGAGACCCACTGCTGTAAACAGCGGTCCTTGAGTTGGTGTTCTTAAGTGAATGACTATATGGGCCAGTTTGCCTGGAGAAAGCTCTGTTACAATTATTAATGCTCCTTTCTATTCTTAGAAGTTACTCTAGTTACTCTAGAAGTTATATGGCTATCCTATTAATAAGACTCATCTCAAAGGCCTGTTAAACAATCAGATTACCTGGTCCCATGTCTAAAGGTTGAGTTTCTGTAGGGACTGACTTGGGAATTTGTATTAAAAACAAGAACCACTGTCCTCGATGATTCTAACGCAGGGGACTCATGCACTACCTTTAAAAACATGGTTTAGGTTCTGAATTTTGAAAATATGGCAGGTTCCATTATGAAGTGGCTAGGATCATGTCAACTTTTCTAGATAAAGATGAAAGATATATAAAGGTGAATAACAGGAACTAATCATAGCAAACATTGAATTTTTACAATGCCCCAACATGTTAAATTAGTATATAAAAGTTTTTATATAAAAATACCATTAGATCCTTCAGAGAGCCTTAGGAGTGGTTATGATTCCCATTCTGTGAATGGGAACCTGAGAGCTTAAATAATTTGCCTAAATGTAACCAGTAAATGGTAGAATTGTCATTCACATTTAGGTCAATGAACAGTATTACACTCTATTGCAGTTGTATAGTGCCATTTTCTAATCACTTTCAATCCATTTTAATCTCAAAACAACCACGTTACCATTTGTAGAACACCCTCTAGCTTAGGTGAAATGATTTTACCCGCACAGCATACAGAATGGGGGAGTGATGAAGGCACAATATGAATATGTCTTTCAATTCCATATCAGATCTATTTCCTACTCCTTCACTTAATATAGATTAAATGAGGACCCTTTTGTTTGCTGTGCTTTTTAAAGACCTGTGAAATTTGCTTTACTTCGGAAAACAGGCAAAATAAATGTTCACCTTTTTTCAATAGCTTGAAATTTCTTCTTGCATGCTTTGGCGACTTTCTGAAGCGCAAAAAAGACTAGAAAATCCCATCACTTCCATTTCTAGTGGCAAAACCACCTTGCCTGCCTCCCTAATGCTTTTGTTACTTATCTCATATTTATCATATCCATATATGCTATCTTGATGCTATTTTCATGATTGTAATTCATGCTCAACAATCTGCTTCCATTCTCAACTCGGTGAGCTGGCAATCAATTTCTTCGTGCTATTTGGGAGGAAAGCAAAATCTAAAAATGAAGCTATTAATATATTACAAGTAAGTACTAAATCTGTTAAATAGTGGCTGACAGATCACATTAGAGTGGGTGCCCCGAGGCACCATGTGGTACAAGAAGGGACTAGTGATGCATGATGCCATTATTGACCTTTGAGTTACACAATTTATCAGAAGGGAAAAATAGTTTCCTTTGTGAGGGTAAAAAACACTAAGTAAGTCTTTTACTCTAGATTTCCAGGAGAAGCAAACTGGTTTTTTGCAAAAGTTTAGTAATTAGGTTGTTTATTCCCTAAAAGCAATGGGATTGTTACAACCTCGCTTGCATACATTTAGCATTAGTTCTTAATATTGTATCAGAAGCCATAATAAAAATAGACTGCATTTTGAGGACTATTGGGATTGTTTAGACTCTGTTTATATTAGAGTTATTTTTCTTACTCCACCCCTTCCATTTTCTCCATTATACATATTCACACACATATAAAAATGAAATGACATTATTACAGTTGTGCTTTTATCAAGTAAGAAGCAGAGCTGGGGCTTGAATCTAACTAAGGTGGGCAGACTCTAACACTTGCTCTTCAGCTTACAATATATTGCGGTGAATTTAAAATAGATTGATAGTGCCTAAAATAAGTCCCTGATACCTGACTCTGTGTTGCAATGTATTTAAATGTTTTTTTTCAGTTAATAGTGCCTGAATCTAATCACTGACATCACGCCTCAGGAATACAACAGAGCTGTGACTTCATTCTTGTTTATCGCTTCTGTCTTCAGGGAACATGCTTTGAGGTTTATCGGCCTCATAGATCTACTGAAAGCAATATGCCAAGGACCTATCATTGACATTTTTAAAAGTTGAGTTTATTGGGGTATAATTCACATTCAGCGAAATTCACCTTTATTAGGTGAATGGTTCACAAATTGTGACTCACAGAGTAATGGAAAACACCACAAAAATCAAGATACAGACCATTACTATCACCCTCAACAGTTCCATTGAACTTTTATAAACTTTTAATTTTAGAGTAATTTTAAATTTACAGAAAGTTGTGACAGTGATACACAGACTTCCCTTATAACCCACTGCCATTTCTCCTAATGTTAAATATTTCATTGGTATAGTATGTTTGTTACTTTTTTCTATTCAGGGTTACATTTAAGATTCCACATTACTTTTTTTTTTTTTTAATTTGCATATGGGCAGGAGGCACCAGGGATCGAACTCCAGACCTCCAGCACGGCAGGTCGGAGCTCTGCCTGCTGAGCCACGGCAGCCGCCCCCACATTACTTTTTTAGTGATCGTGTCACCTTAGGCTCCTCTAATCTCTCATAGTTTCTCAGAATATTCTTATTTTTGATCACTTTGATTTGTTCAGAGGAGTACTGGCCTGGTATTTTGTAAAATGTCCTTCAATTGAAATTTATCAGATGTTTTCTCATGATAAAACTTAGATTATGAGTTTTGGGTAGGAAGTGCCATTCTCTTCATATAATACGAAAGAATACATGCTGTCAGCATGACTTATTACTATTGAAGTTGGCTTTGATCACCTGACTGAGGTAGTGTTTGTCATGTTTCTCCAGTTATTCTTTTTTACTACCTTTTCATACTGTACTCTTTGGAAGGAATTCACTATGCAGATCCCATACATAAGTGGTAAGAATTTATGGTCTACCTCCCTGAGGGACAGTAACTACATAAATTATTTGGAATTCTTCTGCCTGGAAGATTTGTGCATTCTCCACCATTTATTTATTTATTTACTCAATCATTTATATCAGTATGGCTCATGGGAGAGGGTCCAAGATGGTGGCTTAGCAATGTGCACGTTTTAGTTCGTCCTCCACAACAACTGCTAGATAACCAGAAACAGTACAGAACAGCTCCCGGAACCACGATAGTGACCAGACACACAGCGTGCCCAGGTCTGGAGCAGCTAGACCGACGGCAATTCGCCGGAACCGTGAGTTCCCCAAAGCCGCAGCAGCCGGCGCCCGGCGCCCCTCCCCCATAGGCGGCTTCGCGGAGAGAAAGGAAACAGTAGCAGGGACTGAATCCAACCAAGCGCCAATTGTGGCATTAATAAACAAATTCTGATTACCAAAAATAGGCCCCCAGCTCACGCGAAACCGGGCAAGTCAGAAGTCACTTATTGGGCTAACGGAAAAAGAGGAAAGGGGACAAAACGGGGGTTATCATGGCTGTTTCTACAGAGACTTGGCAGCCTCTGGATTCAGCGGCGGGACTTCTCGGGCTGCAACTGCCCCACGCATAGGCAGAAACAAACTGCTTTCAGGGCTGTCTCCCACATGAGCCTTCCCCAGGGGAGGGGTGAAGCCCAACTTAGGTGGAATCCCTTTCTGAAGGAACTCAGACCCCAGGGCTTGGCAAATTGAAGCCATTAAAACCAGCCTACAACCTCTCCTCTGTCTCCACCATGCCCCCAGCAGGGAGAGCCTTCCAAAGTTAAAGGAGCCATGACATCTTTTGCTGGTGGGACCCGCAGGCAGACAAGCGCCACCTACTGGGCAGGATAAGAAAAACAGAGCCCAGAGACTTCACAGGAAAGTCTTTCAACCTGCCGGGTCTCACCCTCAGGGAAAACTGACACAGGTGACTCCTTCCCCCTGGTAGGAGGCCAGCTTAGTCCGGGAAAATCCGGCTGGTGCCAGTAATACCTATGTAGATCCTCCTAAGGGTGGGGAGGGAAAAGGCACCTTACAAACACGATAAGAAACAAGAAAACAAGAACTGAAAAATTACCCTCTGTTAAACAAAACTTAAGCTAGAGGCCCAGAAAAAGCTGAACTGAAGGTCAAAGAACAGATAGACAACAAACTCATCTAGCAACAAAACCCTAGGTAAGATAAGTGAAAGCAACCTCCAG
>PVIY010041502.1:0-21611 GCA_004026745.1 Myrmecophaga tridactyla
AACTCTGAGGGACGTAGGAAGAGAAAGCAAATGTGTCGGCCCGGGAGAGCCGCAGATGGCCTTGTGCTCAGCACTGGAGGCCGGGCCACCACATCCCATGGCTGCGAGCATGACACACGCCTCACGCTCCACCTCGGCGTCAGCTAGGGGTCCCACGGTGCACAAGGCGAGAGCAAGTTCTCCGCTCACAGACGCCAGCGCTGCCAGCACGGAAAACCCGAGACTGCAACACTGCGACCAGAACCGACACGCGAGTTAAGCCAGGTTGCAAAATACAAGGTCAGAAAACAAACATCCACTGTACCTCCATATACTGGCAATGAATGGTGGTGTTCTAGTTTGCTAGCTGCCAGAATGCAATATATCAGAAACAGAATGGCTTTTAAAAGGGGGAATTTATTTAGTTGCAAGTCCATAGTCTAAGGCTATGAAAATGTCCCAATTAAAGAAAGGTTAAAGAAAGGTCCAACCTAAGGCAGCCAGGGAAAGATACCTTGGTTCAAGAAGGCTGATGAAGTTCAGGTTTTCTCTCTCAACTGGACAAGCACATGGCAAACATGGCAGCATCTGCTAGCTGTCTCTCCTGGCTTCTTGTTTCATGAAGCTCCTCCAGGGGTGCTTTCCTTCTTCATCTCCAAAGGTCTCTGGCTGTGCAGGCTCTGTGGCTCTTTCCAAGATGGTTCTCTCTTAAAGGGTCCAGTAAGCAACCCCACCATGAACGGGTAGAGACACATCTCCATGGAAACCATCTAATCAAAAGTTACCACCACCATTGGATGGGTCATACCTCCAGGGGTAATCAAAAAACTCCCACCCAGCAATGAGGATTATGGCTTTTCTGGGGTCTACAAATTGAAACCAGCACAGGTGGGAAATATAAAATAAAGTACCATTTAAAATAGCACCAAAAACTACCAAAACACATCCAAGATCTGTACAGTGAAAACTAGAGACCCGGATGAAGAAGTCAGAGACGTAAACCAATGGAGAGGTGTGCCATGTTCGGGCACAGGAGCGTTCAGCAGTGTCAGGTCTCCCCAAATGGATCTAGAGATTCAACGCCATTCCAATCAAAACCCAATAGGATTTTCCTGGTAGAAATGGACAAGCTGATTCTAGAACTTATAAAGCAAGGCAAAGGATCTAAATATGCGCTAACATCCTAGAGTTGGAGAGGCCATGTGGTGCGTCCTCATGTTCATTTAATTTTCTTGTTTTTCCCACATGCTCTGAACCGTGGCCTCCGCCCCCCACCATAGCAGTTGACACTCCAAGGCACGTGTGTTTTAAAGAAAACACTCTGGGAAAGGCTCATCCAGATGTGGGGACCGTCCAGATCTTCCAGTAATGGGAGACTCACCAATCCAGGTGTGTTGGTTGGAAAGGATGTGTGTACCCTTGAAAACCTGTGTTTTAATCAAAATCCCATTTCATAAAAGCAGAATAACCCCTAATCAATACTGTATGTAATTAGATCATCTCCCTGGAGATGTAACCCAATCAAGAGTGGTTGTTACGCTGGATTTGGGGAAATGTGTCTCCACCCATTTGGGTGGGTCTTGATTAGTTTACTGGAGCCCTACAAAAGAGGAAACATTTTGGAGAATAAGAGATTCGGAGGGAGCAGAGAAGGCTGCAGCACCACGAAGCAGAGTCCACCAGCCAGCAACCTTTGGAGATGAAGAAGGAAAATGCCTCCCGGGGAGCTTCATGAAACCGGAGGCCAGGAGAGGAAGCTAGCAGATGACTCCGTGTTCACCATGTGCCCTTCCAGATGAGAGAGAATCCGTGACTGTGTTCTCCATGTGCCTTCTCACTAGAGAGAGAAACCCTGAACTTCGTTGGCCTTCTTGAACCAAGGTATCTTTCCCTGGATGCCTTTGATTGGACATTTCTATAGACTTGTTTTAACTGGAACATTTTCTCAGCCTTAGAACTGTAAACTAGCAACTCATTAAATTCCCCTTTTTAAAAGCCATTCTGTTTCTGCTATGTTGCATTCCAGCAGCAGCAAACTAGAACAGCAGGTGAACCGAACCTGAAGCTGCCCCTCTGGAAACCACCCGACCACACGTGGACACACTGGACAGAGCCGGCCCCTGCCCCTCACCTGCCCGGGGACCCTCAACTACAGTGTCAGAAGCTGCCACGGGTGGGGGACAGACAATCACTCCAGAGATGCTGTGGGAATTAAACAAAACGTCAGGAGGGGGCTTCAATTAAAGGTAGAAAGTGCCAGACCCCATCCCGCTAATTGCCACCCTCACAGCATCTCAGACATATGAAAATAAGTGAAGGAGGGCAAAGGGGCTTGACAAGGCTGCTGCAAAAGCACTTCCGCGAGCATGACTGGTTTCTGACTTAACTTTTGCTTAGGAACTTTGAGGAGACAATAGACACTCAGACCCGGTGGAAAGTCAGAGAGTATCACAGAGTCCCGGGAATCAAGGACCACTGAGAGTCTTTGAGCACCAGAACTTGTTCCTCAGCCTGTGGTCGTTGTGCTCGGGGGGGCGGGTGGGCTGGAGGGAGCCCAAGGGGCTTCAGGGCGGCAGATAATGACTGGGGACTCACCTCAGATCACGAAACCCTCTGCACTCACGCACTTCTCTGTGGGTGTGTTATACTACATTCTGTGCATGCCACTTCAATAAAAAGTGCCAAAACGTTCAACAGAAAGTATAAAAACATGTGCATGGGCAGGGGCAAAAGGAAGATTATCTCTATATAATCAAAAACTACATTTTGTCAGTTCTCAGAAAACATACACATTTCAAACTTTCATGAATATACGTATGTGATAAGACAGGACTTGAATACTCACTGGAGACCAGGCGGTTGCCTGTTGTCAGGACACTGTGTGTGCATGAATGGATAAGTTAAGATGCAACTTTTTTCTCAACACATTAAGAGTAATTGAAAATTTGGGAAAGAGAAAATCAGGGCTGGGTGGGTGCATGAAACGCTGTAACAAAACCGGCCAGCCCCAAAGCCAGCCAGGCCTGCTCCTCTGGCTGCCCTGGGCAGCTCCGTGACTGCAAAATCTGTACGTGCCTGGCTGTTCCTACGCAACAGCTTCACCCGCAAGGTGGGCCCCTGCGACGGTCCTGGCAAGTGGAAGTGTAGGCTGCAAGGGCAGCACCCGGCCTCCAGGCTTACATCAGCCTCTGAAAATGCTGCTACCCAACTTGGAGTGGGATGTGCCAGCTAAGGAAAGATGCGTGCTTCCGACTCGGGTCTCAGAGGCTCTACATCCCAGAATGCCCCAAATCCAGGCAGCTACGCCATCTCCAACACCAACACACCCGCCCATGGCCTGTCCTTTCTTGCAAACTTCTCCCGAGGCCTCCTTGTTGCTCTCCCTGCTTCCCTCCATGGCTCCCCTTGGCCTGGTCTCCCCACAGCAGTGACAGGTTCTGCCAGAGTAATGCTTCCAGAGCTCAAGGCAGACTGGTCGCGCTTATGCTCGAGCCCAGCCAGGGGCCCTTCCAATGACCCCAGCCCCGCGCTGTCCTCACCGTCCACAACTCGGCCCAGTTCACTGCACTCCTGGCCATGTGGTCAGGCTGCCGTGCCCTGGACACACCAAGCTCCTCCGACGGCAGAGCCCAGGTATCTGCATGGCCAGCTCACTAGCTCTGCTCACGTGCCCCTCCTCAGAGGCTTCCCCGACCGCCAGCACCCCCTGCCACCCTCCCAGTCCCCACCCTGCTTTGCATCTCTCCATGGCTCTTGTTGCTCGTGATGTTATTTCGGGATCTACTGGTTTGCGGATTGTCTGTCCATCCACCACATTCAGCAGTACAAGGAGGGGCCGTGGCTGGGTCAGAGCCGTGCCCCCAAGTCCCCAGAACGGTGCCAGCCCTGAGCAGGTATTGGATGAACATCTGTAGGGGGCCATGGGGCTGAGTGGACGACCCAGTACTGCTGGTCGTGGTGGACCCTGCCTTCACCCATTCTTGGATCACCCAGTGCGGGCCATCAGCTTTGAAGGCCCCACGTCAGGGAGTTGACCCCCCTGCGACGTAAAGAGGCAGCTGCTGCCCTCTTCCCTCGAGCTCTGAAACAGCGCCATGCTGCCATAGGCGACCCCAAAGACGGCCAGGCCAAGGCAACCAGACGTCCCAGCTCTGCGATCATTAAGCCACATCGGGCCACCTCCAGACCCCGCTAATGGAGGCCTCTTGTCAGTGTGCTTGGACGGCCTTCCCACGTGCAGAGCAGGAAGTGTGGACGGGGGCCAGCAAGGCAGATGGTGCCTGGTCATCTCAGACCAGCATGTCACGGGGTGAGGAGCCAGTGGTGCTGGGAGGGGCGGGGACAAGAGAGGTGTGGCCGGAGCAGGCAGAAGGCACCGGGCTGGAGCTGGAGATGCCAGGGTCGCCTGAGAGGACAGACGGAGGCTGAGGAAGGACGGACGGACAGCTGCACGGTGCGGGGAGGCCCACCGTGGACAAGAGGAGACAATTCAATTTTAATCAATGTTGCAAGACAAAACATCATACAGTGGTGGACTCCTCCCTTTGGCATGTTTCTGGAACGAGATAAGGGAGCGTTCAGATGTCCAGCCGCAATGTAACAAACAGCGAGTAGAGACGTGGCTCATGAGTCCAAGGACTTCACAGAACTTAATCCCAAGTTAATAAGCCACGAGCAGAGCATGCTAAATCAGCATGTCACCATCACATACTCTTTGCAGGGCAAGGAACCCAGAAGTGGCAGCATGCTGATCGCTCCCGAGGGGCCCAGTGGGCAGTTCTTACATGAGCCTCAGGGGGTCCGGAGGCTGTGCTGCAGTTCCAGGAGCACCTGCCTGAGGGGGTGCTCTAGGGGGCAGTCCCTGCCCACCCTAACAGGGAGCTCACAGGACCTCCAGTAAAGGGTCTCCACCGCGGACGTGTCCCCGACTCACTGGGTACAATCAGATGTCGTTTTACCACCAGGTCTGTGTGACCTCAGCTGCGCAGTCATGCGAAGTCTTTTTGCAGCCCATTGCGGGGGTCACCAAGGCCCCCAGAGGAAATTGGAGGTGCCGTGCTCCTCCCAGGAGACTCCTGAGGGCTGCTCACACCAGCCCGGGGGCAGAGGCACTGCTCGCCACCCGCAGTGGGCAGGATGTAAGAGGGTGGACAGCCCAGCGTCCACTCGGGCTGGGGAGGGGTCGTAGCGAGGTGTGCCGGGTGAGGGAAGGGGTGCGCCCTGCATGCTTGGGGGGCGGCTGGGAGGGGTCCTGGGAGCTGGTCAGGTCTCCCGGAAGGGCGGTCGATGTTCCCGCGGGGCTGAGGCCTTGGGGCCGGCTTGCATGGCTGATCCACTTGCTGAGACTTCGCAGCGCGTGGGCCCTCCCAGGGGGACTGAGGGGACGTCCTCTCTTCGGAGGGCCAGACAGCCTCCCGGGGGCCCAAGGCCAGTGGCCCCGCATGTCCGGACCAGGGTGGGGGGCTGCACTGGAGACTGTTGTCCCCATTGGCACGCAGCGGGTGGGCTGAACCTGCTGGGGGCTGGCGGGGATTTGTCAAGCAGGAGAAGAAGGAAAGTGAACTTTCTGAGGCTCGCGTGGGGCAGGAGAAATGCAGTCTGTGGAGCATGTCACTGCTTTTGCATATTTTATTGTTGCAGTTTTGCTTTAAATCTGTAAAAATGAAGTTGTGTATTACTGAGTCATGGAAAACTCCCTCTACTCTTCAAGGTCACCCATCCCCTAGGATAAAGTGACTTAAACCCTGGGCCATGTGAGGTGGACGATGGACATGTGCGGCCACCGCAGGGCAGCTCAGAGGAGAGGCAGCCCTTCAGGCTGGGAAGAGGGGGGCCCGGCTGCGGATGGGTGGCCCTCACTGTCCCTCCAGGGAGAGGCATGTGTGCTGGGACGGAGAGGCCCCGCAGCGCTCCCCAGAGGCGAGACATAGGTGCGTCCTCTGAGAACCTGAGCCCCCGGCGTCGCACGAGTCTTTGGCTCTGAACGTCCCAGGGCTTCCCCTCCATCCCGCCTGAGGAGCGCCCTGCGAAGGGCATTTTAACAAGCACCCCAGGTGACTCACCTGTGCAGGAGAATGTAGATGCACCCAACTGCTTCTTCCCTCCTAACGGGCAGGGCGTCCTCCTGGGCCAGGCATTCCTCACGGAAGAGCACACACATAGGCATGCGCTCACACACGTGCACGCACACACACACGCACACACTCACACACGTGCACACACACACGCTCATACACGTGCATGGATGCACACATGCACATGCTCACACACGTGCACACACACACACACACACACACACCACCAGAGCTCCTTTTCCCTGACTCTGCGATCACAGGCATGTCGACAGAGTCCCCACCAAGGTCCCTGGTGGACGGGCCCCTGTGAGCCCCTAAACTGGACATGCGGCATGAGCAAGAAAATGCTGGAGGGTTCCTCAAGCAGTAACTGCCATATGACCCTGCAACCCCCTTGCTAGGTCCTAAGGGTTGGAAGCAGGGACTCTAGCAGACACTTGTCCATCAGTGTGCATGGCAGCATCATCCACAATTCCCAGATGGAAGCCGCCAAGTGTCCCTCAACAGATGAATGGATAAACGAAACGGTCCATCCGTTCCACGGAATAGTATTCAGCCATGAAAAGGAATGCAGCCTGCAGAATTGTATACTTGAAAATTGCTAAAACAGGAGATGTATTATGTTGTGTATTTGTTACCACAATAAAGATTTAAAAAAAAATAGGAACGATGTTCTGAAATGTGCTGTGACATGGGTGAACCTTGAAAATATTATGTTGAGTGAAAGATGCCAGGCACAAAAGGACAAATGCTGTATTTCACTTACATGAAATATCTAGAATCATCAAATTCACAGAGATAGGAAGATTAGACGTTACCAGGAGGCAGGAGAGGGGAAATGGAGCGGGGGGTACTTTGGTTTTCTAAAGCTGGCAGAATGCGATATACCAGACATGGAACAGCTTTTAAAAAGGGAATTTATTAAGTTGCAAGTTTACAGTTCTAAGGCCTTGGAAATGTCCAAACTAAGGCACCAACAAGAGGTTACCTTCAGTCAAGAAAGGTTGATGCCATCCGGAACACCTCTGTCAGCTGGGAAGGCATATGGTGACATCTGCTACCCTTCTCTCTCAACTTCTCATTTCATGAGGATTCCCCAGGGGCGTTTTCCTTCTGCATCTCCAAAGGTCTCTGGCTGTGTGGGCTCTCTTGGCTCTAAAACTTTTTCCAAAATGGTTCCCTCTTAAAGGGCTCCAGGAAGCCACCCCACCTTGAATGGGTGGAAACACATCTCCATGGCAACAATCAAAAAGATCCCACACAGCAATATGGAATGAGGACTAAAAAACATGGCTTTTCTGGGGTATACAACAGTTTCAAGCTGGCACTGGGGATTGTTGCTTAATGGGGACAAAGTTCCGCTTGGTCCGATGGGAAAGTTTTGGTTATGAGTGGTGGTGATGATGGCACCACATTGTGGATGTAATTAATGCCACTGAACTGTACACTGGAAAGTGGTTCAAAGGGGATGTCTTAGTTATCAATGCTATCACAGTAAAACCAAAACAAAACCAAAATCATCGGTTGTGTCCAGCCACTGACATGGAGGTGGTGGCCATCAGGACGTGGCCCAGGCTACACAGCTCATGCCACCAAGCCTTGGAACTAGGAAGGTGCCAGCTCCTGGCAGATGTTCATTATGTAGGAAAAAGCAAAAAACCACATGGTGCCAAAGATGCAAAGAGCGGCCAGGGGAGAACTGATTTGCTTCATGGCCTCCTTGGGATCCAAAATACTAACAAAGAACACTGATGAAAGTCGTAGGAATTACTACCAGGACATATGTCAGCATGATTTTATTTTTAGCTTCTTAAAGACAACTATTTCAATGGACGTTTAATTTAATATCAGGAGTGCCATACAAAAGGCCCAAATGCAATGGAGGAACACGTTCCCCTATCGACTCCAATCACAGCTTGCTTTCAACAGGTATCTCTTGTTTCTACTGAAAAAGTAACTGAGTTCCATCACAGCCAACACTCTTAAATAATCTAGTTATGAAATGAATGTTCATAAGGCTTCAGGCAGTTCAAGCCTGCAGTGTGATACTGCATCTTCATGTCTATACAATTTTCAACAAGATTATTGTTCTAGTTTGCTAGCTGCTGGGATGCAATATACCAGAAACAGAATGGCTTTTAAAGGGGGGAATTTAATAAGTTGGTAGTTTATAGTTCTAAGACCAAGAAAATGTCCCAATTAAAGCAAGTCTATAGAAATGTCCAACCTAAGGCATACAGGGAAAGATACTCAAGAAGGCCGATGAAGTTCAGGATTTCTCTCTCACCTGGAAGGACACATGGCGAACATAGCGTCATTTGCTAGCTTCTTCTCCTGGCTTCCTGTTTCATGAAGCTCCCCAGGAGGTATTTTCCTTCTTCATCTCCAAAGGTCGCTAGCTAGTGGACTCTGCTTCTTGTGGCTATGTCGTTCTGCTCTGCTTTCTTTGAATTTCTCTTTCTCCAAAATATTTCCTATTCTATAGGATCCCAGTAAACTAATCAAGACCTGCTGAATGGGTGGAGACATGCCTCCACCTAATTCAGTTTAACAACCACTCTTGATGAAATCACATCTCCAAGGAGATGATCTGATTATAGTTTCAAACATACCATACTGAATAGGGATTAGAAGAAATGGCTGCCTTTATAAAATGGGATTAGGATTAAAACATGGCTTTTCTAGGGTACATACATCATTTCAAACCAGCACAATTATCTACAGTCTTAACAACCATTCAAAGAACAAATCATTGGTTAAACCAATCAATGTAAGACACAATAAAGTAATATAGGCCCCTAAACCAAATGGTTAAATGTATGAACTGTGGGTACTGACATCTATTATTTGATTCTCTCACAATAATTAAAAGTTGGTTCTTAGGAATGTCAAAGAACAGATAGGCAACAAATTCATCTGGCAAGAAAACCCTAGGTAAGAGAAGTGAAAGCAATCTCCTGAATAAACTAATTAAGGTAATTAAATGTCTAGACGCCAGCAAAAAATAACAAATCACACCAGGAAAATTGAAGATATGGCCCAGGCAAAGGAACAAACCAACAATTCAAATTAGATACAAGAGCTGAAACAATTAATTCAGAATATACGAACAGACATGGAAAACCTCATCAAAAACCAAATCAATGAATTGAGGGAGGATATGAAGAAGGCAAGGAACGAACAAAAAGAAGAAATGGAAAATCTGAAAAAACAAATCACGGAACTTATGGGAATGAAAGGCACAGTAGAAGAGATGAAAAAAACACAATGGAAACCTACAATGGTAGATTTTGAGAGACAGAGGATAGGATTAGTGAACTGGTGGACGGAACATCTGAAATCCGACAAGAAACAAAAACTATAGGGAAAAAATGGAAAAATATGAGCAGGGACTCAGGGAATTGAATGATAATATGAAGCACACAAATATACATGTTGTGGGTGTCCCAGAAGGAGAAGAGAAGGGAAAAGGAGGAGAAAAACTAATGGAGGAAATTATCACTGAAAATTTCCCAACTCTTATGAAAGACTTAAAATTACAGATCCAAGAAGTGCAGTGTATCCCAAAGAGAATAGATCCGAATAGACGTACTCCAAGACACTTACTAATCAGAATGTCAGAGGTCAAAGAGAAAGAGAGGATCTTGAAAGCAGCAAGAGAAAAGCAATCCATCACATACAAGGGAAACCCAATAAGACTATGTGTAGATTTCTCAGCAGAAACCATGGAGGCGAGAAGACAGTGGGATGATATATTTAAATTACTAAAAGAGAAAAACTGCCAACCAAGAATTCCATACCCAGCAAAATTGTCCTTCAAAAATGAGGGAGAAATTAAAACATTTTCAGACAAAAAATCACTTAAAGAATTTGTGACCAAGAGACCAGCTCTGCAAGAAATACTAAAGGGAGCACTAGAGCCAGATATGAAAATACAAAAGAAAGAGGTGTGGAGAAGACTGTAGAAAGAAGGAAAATTAGATATGACACATAAAATCCAAAAGGCAAAATGGTAGAAGAAAGTACTTTACCTGTACGGTAATAACACTAAATGTCAATGGATTAAACTCCCCAATCAAAAGACATAGACTGGCAGAATGGATTAAAAAACAGGATATTTCTATATGCTGTCTACAGGAAACACATCTTAGACCCAAAGATAAACATAGGTTGAAAGTGAAAGGTTGGGAAAAGATATTTCATGCAAATAACAACCAGAAAAGAGCAGGAGTAGCTATACTAATATGCAACAAATTAGACTTCAAATGTAAAACTGTTAAAAGAGACAAAGAAGGATACTATGTACTAATAAAAGGAACAATTCAGCATGAAGACATAACAATCATAAATATTTATGCACCGAACCAGAATGCTCCAAAATACATGAGGCAAACACTGCAAACACTGAAAAGAGAAATAGACACATCTACCATAATAGTTGGAGACTTCAATTCTCCACTCTCATCAATGGACAGAACATCTAGACAGAGGATCAATAAAGAAACAGAGAATTTTAATATTACAATAAATGAGCTAGACTTAACAGATATTTATAGGACAGTATACCCCACAACAGCAGGATACATCTTTTTCTCAAGTGCTCATGGATCATTCTCAAAGATAGACCATATGCTGGGTCACAAAGCAAGTCTCAATAAATTTAAAAAGATTGAAATCATACAAAACACTTTCTCAGATCATAAAGGAATGAAGTTGGAAATCAATAATAGGCAGAGCACCAGAAAATTTACAAATACATGGAGGCTCAACAACACACTCTTAAACAACCAGTGGGTCAAGGAAGAAATTACAAGAAAAATCAGTAAATATCTTGAGGCAAATGAAAATGAAAACACAACATATCAAAACTTATGGGATGCAGCAAAGGCAGTGCTAAGAGGGAAATTTATTGCCCTAAATGCCTATATCAAAAAAGAAGAAAGAGCAAAAATCAAGGAATTAACTGTCCACTTGGAAGAACTGGAGAAAGAACAGCAAACTAACCCCAAAACAAGCAAAAGGAAAGAAATAACAAAGATTAGAGCAGAAATAAATGAAATTGAGAACATGAAAACAATAGAGAAAATCAATAAAACCGGAAGCTGGTTCTATGAGAAAATCAGTAAGATTGATGGGCCCTTAGCAAGATTGACAAAAAGAAGAAGAGAGAGGATGCAAATAAATAAGATCAGAAATGGAAGAGGAGACATAACCACTGACCTCACAGAAATAAAGGAGGTAATAACAGGATACTACAAACAACTTTATGCTAATAAATACAACAATGTAGGTGAAATGGACAACTTCCTAGAAAGGCATGAACAACAAACTTTGACTCAAGAAGAAATAGACGACCTCAACAAAGCAATCACAAGTAAAGAAATTGAATCAGTCATTAAAAAGCTTCCCAAAAAGAAAAATCCAGGACCAGATGGCTTCACATGTGAATTCTACCAAACATTCCAGAAAGAATTAGTAGCAATCCTTGCTCAAACTCTTCAAAAAAATTGAAGGGGAGGGAAAGCCACCTAATTCATTCTATGAAGGCAACATCACCCTCATACCAAAACCAGACAAAGATATTACAAAAAAAGAAAACTACAGACCAATCTCTCTAATGAATATAGATGCAAAAATCCTCAACAAAATTCTAGCAAATTGAATCCAGCAACACATTAAAAGAATTATACATCATGACCAAGTAGGATTCATCCCAGGTATGTAAGGATGGTTCAACATAAGAAAATCAATTAATGTAATACACCATATCAACAAATCAAAGCAGAAAAATCACATGATCATCTCGATTGATGCAGAAAAGGCATTTGACAAAATTCAACATCCTTTCCTGTTGAAAACACTTCAAAGGATAGGAATACAAGGGAACTTCCTTAAAATGATAAAGGGAATATATGAAAAACCCACAGCTAATATCATCCTCAATGGGGGAAAACTGAAAACTTTCCCCCTAAGATCAAAACAAGGATGTCCACTTTCACCACTGTTATTCAACATCGTGTTGGAAGTTCTAGCCAGAGCAATTAGACAAGAAAAAGAAAAACAAGGCATCAAAATTGGAAAGGAAGAAGTAAAACTCTCACTGTTTGGAGATGATGTGATACTATATGTCGAAAACCCCTAAAAATCCACAGCAAAACTACTAGAGCTAATAAATGAGTACAGCAAAGTGGCAGGTTACAAGATCAACATTCAAAAATCTGTAGTGTTTCTATACACTAGTAATGAACAATCTGAGGGGGAAATCAAGAAACAAATTCCATTTACGATTGCAACTAAAAGAATAAAATATTTAGGAATAAATTTACCTAAAGAGACAAAAGACCTATATAAAGAAAACTACAAGAATTTGTTAAAAGAAATCACAGAAGACCTAAATAGATGGAAGGGCATACCGTGTTCATGGATTAGAAGACTAAATATAGTTAAGATGTCAATTCTACCTAAATTGATTTACAGATTCAATGCAATACCAATCAAAATCCCAACAACTTACTTTTCAGAAATAGAAAAACCAATAAGCAAATTTATCTGGAAGGGCAGAGTGCCCCGAATTGCTAAAAGTATCTTGAGGAAAAAAAGAAGCTGGAGGTCTCACACTGCCTGACTTTAAGGCATATTATGAAGCCACAGTGGTCAAAACAGCATGGTACTGGCATAAAGATAGATATATTGACCAATGGAATCGAATAGAGTGTTCAGATATAGACCCTCTCATCTATGGACATTTGATTTTTGATAAGGCAATCAAACCAACTCACCTGGGACAGAACAGTCTCTTGACTGGGGAGTAAGATTTGTTACTCTTAGGCATGGTCTTCCAGGCTCTCAGTTCATTTGGGGTCTGTTCCCATTTGACTTTAGCTTGTTCCAGATCCCCTTTCGTTTTTAGGAAAAACAAGCTGGTCTCTGGGTCTTCCATTGTTATTCCCTCGGGGACTGGGTTGAGCAGTGAGCTCTCACATCTCCTGTTCCCTGGTTGCTGGTCTCATTACAAGGATGTTTTCCCTGCCTGCAGGCTCTTGTTGAGGTTGCTTTAACTTTTCTTGGAATTCCCCTAAGCCAGTCACATCATTAGAGTGAAGATCTGTGTACCTGCCCTCCAAAGCTTTCCCATATGCTTCAGATTCTTTCTCTCTTAGAATGGACTCATCTCACGCCATGGCTTTGAAGTCTGTTTCCCTCAGCTGAACTTTTTGGGCAAGAGATTCTTCACTGGTCATCTCGTATCCTCGCCAAGCAGAGGCTGTGTGGGCCCTGTCTGGTCCTGCAGGCTGAAGTCGCTGGCCCTCCACTCCTGCCCCTGCCGGGTCCCTCTTACCAATGCCGCCCGGACTCCCCCCAACTTGATCACTCTTCCTCAGTCAGCCCTGGGCTCACGTTCTTTATCACCAGGCACTACAAGTCCTCTACGATGGACAAAAAGAGGATGATGATGAAGATACGATGATTTCTGTGGATTGATTCGTGTCTCCCTGAAAGACGTGTTGAAGTCTTGTTCCCTGGAGCTTCAGAATGTGAACTTTTTTGGAAGTAGGGTCATTACAGATGGAAAAAGACACATGAAGATGAGGTCATGCTAGAGTGTTCTAGGCCCTCACTCCAAAAGGGCTGGTGTCCTTATAAGGAGAGGTGAATAAGAAACAGACAGACGGATGAGCTGAAAGTGTCACCTGCCAATGGAGGCACTAAATGCTAGGCTCCCCAGGAAACCTCTGCCAGAGGCCAGGAGAGAGGCGGGAACAGACTTGAGAGGAAGACCCCTGGTTCTGGACTTCTGGTCTCCAGAATTATAGCACAGTATGTTTTTTGTTGAAACTAAGATGTTGATGGTGGCAATAATGACAGCGGTGATGATACCAACGATGATGATGGTTGTGATGATGATGATGATGATGATGATGATGTCTATGGTAACGCTAATGATGACAATGATGATGATGGTGGTAATGAGGATGGCGGTGATGGTGATGATGATGAAGATAGGTGCCAATGGCCCATCTTTACTGACCACCTCTCTGCCAGGTACTATTCTAAGCTCTCCACGTATAGTTCCTCATTAAATCCTCACAAACGACCCTAAGAGGTAGGTGCTAATTTTATCTCCGTTTCTGAGATGAGCAAAACCACAGATAGGTAGCGTAACTTGCCTCAGCTGCTAGTATGTTGAAGCTGGGACTGAACTCTAGCAGCCTGGCCCCAGCGCTGCATTCCAACCTCCGTGCCATGCCGCCCTGGGCGTCATCGTACTGGAGCATAGGGCATCACACTCATAACTATTGGACACACTTTCTGCAAGCCAGCCAAACCCATAAAAGGCAAAATAACAGGGACAGCAAAAATCATGGACACCGGCCTGAATCCCAGCTCTAAAACCTACTAGCTTTGTTATCTTGGCAAGTTACAAAACTTTTCTCTACTTCAGCATCTTCATCTCTAAAGTAGGGTAATGACAGAACTCACCTCACAGGGCAATGCTGAGAAATAAATAAGTAAATAAAGTAAAGCATGATTAAAAATTAACCGAGGAATCCCACTTATGAAAGAATGATAAGGTTTCTTCGTACCAGCTTTAATAACAGAAGCCTTCTTGAGTCACCAACAGCCACGTTATGGGTCAAAAAGGTATGTTGAAGTCCTAATTCCTGGGACCTAAGGACGTGACCTTATTTGGAAATAGTGTTTTGGCAGATGGAGTTTGGAACGATGAGGCCATACGGAGTGGGAGATCCTCTAATCCTATATAGCTTTTGTCCTTCTAAGAGAGAGAGAGGAGACAGACAGATGGACGGGAGAACGCCACATGACGACAGAGGCAGAGGCTCAGTGCAGCAGCTGCAAGCCGAGGCGCTCCAAGGATGGCCGGCAAATGCCAAAAGCCACGAAGAGTCAAGGAAGTTTCTCCTGGACAGGTTCAGAGGGGGCCCGGCCCTCCCACCCCCTGACATGGACCTCTGGCCTCCAGAATTGTGAGCCAGTGAATGTCTGGTTTTAAGCCTCCCAGTTCGGAGGCTTAAACTGGGAGGTAGTTTGTTACTACAGACCTGGGATCCCAGGGCAGCGTCAGGGATTCTTATCTAGGGAATCAGACACATTTACGAGGTCTTTCCAAATGGTCTTACAGAAAACGGAAGTACGAGGGTTCCTTGATGTGTTTTGCTAATGGTGACGATGATGGAGGGAGCCCAGGCTCTCTGTCACTGCACCGTTTAAGCCTGACAAACATCTGCCTGTAAGTCTGCACATGGGCCTCCATGGCTGCCTGTTCTAGTGTGCTAGCTGCCGGGATGCAACATCCCAGGAACACAATGGCTTTTAAAAAGGGGAATTTAAGAAGTTGTTAGTTTACAGTTCTAAGGTCGAGAAGATGTCCCAATTAAAACAGGTCAATAGAAATGTCCTATCAAAGGCATCCAGGGAGAGATACCTTAGTTCAAGAAGGTCAGTGAAGTTCAGGGTTCCTCTCTCATCTGGAATGGCAAATGGCAAACAAGGTGTCATCTGCTAGCTTCTTCTCCTGGCTTTCTGTTTCGTGAAGTTCCCCAGGAGACATTTTCCTTCTTCATCTCTGAAGGTGGCTGGCTAGTGGACTCTGCTTCTTGTGGCTGTGTCGTTCTGCTCTGCTGTCTCTGAATCTCTCTTTCTCCAAAATGTTTCCTCTTCTATAGGATTCCAGTAAACTAATCAAGACCCACCCAAATGGGTGGAGACACACCTCCACCTAATCCATCTTAACAACCACTCTTGATTAAATCAGATCTCCAGGGAGATGATCTGATTACAGTTTCAACCATACAATACTGAGTAGGGATTAGAAGAAATGGCTGCCTTTGCAAAATGGGATTAGGATTAAAATATGGCTTTTCTAGGGGACCTGCATCATTTGAAACCAGCACACTGCCCATACATTTTGATATCTCAGGGTTGCATAGCAAAGCATCCTTTAGCTTTCCAATAAAAAAAAATTTCCCTAAGATTTTTTTCCCCAAGAAAAAGAAGTAGATCATAAGTGATTTGATATCTCCAAATTTATGAAGGCAAGATGCTCTATTCTTCAGATATTACACTAAAATTCTGTCTCCATTCGGAAGTGGTCATAAATGTCACTTACCCCTTATACAGTCCAAAGAGAAAAAAAAGTGAAAAAGAAGAAGGTGCTTTGATGCAGCTCATTTTCTCGGGCAGCGCTTCTTCAGGATCCAGAAAAGAAACATTCAGACAAAGTCCCATTACTTCTTACCAAACTGTGCTCCCATCAGCCATTTCTCTCCAACTCCCTCCAGCACTGTGACCTCAGAAAGATGAGGAGTGAGGGCTTGGGTCTTATTTAGGGTTTAGTGCAGTGCTTGCCGTACCCATTACCTAGGCCATAAGTCTTGAATGAATGAACAACAAAAAATCCTACCTTCAAACCCGAGTGTCCGTCACTATTTTGGGTTGTGTTTTCTATTCTTACTAATTTTGATTGGGTCAAATAGCACTGGCCCCTCTCACAGTCAGAGTTTCTCCAGGCGGCAGGGCTGGCTTTGCTCCTCTCGAAGCTCCCCATCTCCGAGGACTTTTCCCACGCCCCGGGGTTCCTCCCTCTGGAGGCCTGTGCTGGCCCCCCGGGAGGCACCCAGGCCAGGGGGTGCAGCTAGCCCCTCCTGCTGCCCAGAGCCACTGCCCACTCTTCAGAGGGTTTGCTTGAAACCTGCCTCCGAGCCACCCCTGGAGCGAGCTCCCAAATGCAGTTAAGGGGTTCTACTCAAGAGTGGAGGGGTGAGCCCCCGAAAGACAGACCTCCCACAGAAAACTATGATAAACTCAGGACAAAATGCAAAAACAAAACAGAAAACTACGCGAGAGCCCTCGACTGAATAAAAACAGGACAATTTTGGAAAGGACTGCAAACTTGAAGCGGGTCACTGGCAAGGGGAGAGTTCCCTATTTTTGCTGGTTTTCTCTTAGAGTAGCCACAGCTGTGCAAGGGAAAAGACAATCCACAGAGGCCAAACCCAAGATGACCCTGATACTGGAATTATCAGACAATAACGCGGCTGTTAGAACTATGCTTGGCTAGATAAGGAAGCACACTCTCTTAATAAAGGAAAAGACAGGATATTTCAGCTGATAAATAGAAAATATTTTAAAATGGCCCAATGGAAAGTTTAGAACTGAATGATGCAATATTTGAAATTTAAAAGAATCACTAGATGAGCTTAATAGCAGGATGGAGATGACTCCAGCCAGAGAGTTAAGACCCCCCTTGAATGGCTGGGTCACAGCTGCGTGGAAACAACCTAATTGAAAGGTCCCACCCACAGCAGGTCTGCTCCCACAGGATTGGATTAAAACAGCACGGTCTTTTCTGGGCTCCAGAACAGCGTCACACCAGCATGATAACCTTCTGTCGTTTCTTTTTGTTTGTTTTTAAATTTTTATTATGGTAATAGATATATAACATGGCATTTCCTAGTTTAACCACTTTCAACTGTACAACTCGGTGGTGTTATTACATTCACCAGATCGGGTCCCCATCACCTCTTTCTAGCTCCGGAACATTTTCACACCCCAAAAGGAAGCCCCCTACTCGTAAAAGTCACTCCCTCCCATATGTTCCCCAAAGCCATGTTCAATCCCCTGGCCCCGCGAATGTGAACCCATCTGCACACAGGATCTTTCAGCACAAGAATTTTGGACACAGAGGGAGACAGAAGGAGACAGACGACCTGGGACGGAGGCCCAGGACAGACGGACAGCCTCCCCCAGAACGCCGCCGCCGTCAGAGAAGGCGGGATCCGGCTGTGCCCTCATGTTGGATGTCCGGCCTCCAAAACTGTTGGAAAATTGATTCCTTCGGCTTCAGCCCCACCCCCACCCCCACCCGCACCCCAGAGGCTTTGCTCCGTCAGACTCTGCAAACGCAGACGCTCTGACCCCCTCCTCCGCAGCCCTGGCAGCACGCATCCACTTTCTGCCCTGCGGATTTGCCTTGTGTCTGGCCCCTTTCAAGGTCAAACTTGCATCTGGGAAAGATTCCGTGGCCATAAAGAAGCTGTTCCAAAAAAGCAATAAATTTCCAAGCACATTTTAACAAGTAGTTACGGAACAGACTTTAAAGTTTGTATGGGTTACAGATCGGGGATGTTTCAGGTTTTCTTCTAGCTGCTCCAAGACATTGGAAACCAACAAAATTAGCAATATAATGACTCAGCAGGACACTGAGGTTTTGAAGATAACACTAAAACCTTTCTCTGGAAGAGGTCTCCATCCCCAGTCCATTTTTAAGAAATAATTACCTTTCCACGTGTTAAGAAATGCCTCGAAATTATGGAATTTAACCAAGGATAATTAAATTTTCTTAACAAAGCCACCGCCCCAGTATCAGATTTCGAACAGGGAAATACTGACGATGGAAAAAGAAGAATAAAGGATGCTGGACTGTCATGCCTCCAGCCACTTCTCTGAGACCTGCAATAAGCTAAGATTTGATGGGAGCAGCTTCTGGGTCCCCTTCCCAACTCCTTTTCCTAATTGCAGAAAATTGAGGTGTATGACAGGCCCGGTTTCTATGGAGACCACTGTGATACCACACTGTGCTCCCAGGATCCCACAGGGCCGCGAGCTCTGGAAGCCGCTGCCGTGCCAGGCCCAGGGGCTCCATCCAAATGGCCAGCCTGGGCCTTCTGCCCCCTTCCTGATGCTCCCTAGAGCGGAAGCCAATGGGCCCAAGAAGTGCGATGTGGTGCCTGGCTCCATAGCCAAGGGCCTAGCCATTCTCCGGACCAGGGCTGGCTGGGACGCCCGGGCCCCCGAGTGGAAACTGCGCCCCGGTCAGTGCACCCTCAGCAAGGCGGCACAGGCCATCCGCCGCTACTACAGGCACAGGGTAGGGGTTCTAAGGAGGGGCCACCGAGCCCGGCCCAGCACCCTCGGGCACCACCAGCCTGCCCCAATAATCTGGCGCCCACTGAATTTTAGCAACGGGCTCCAGAAGCAGTTCAAAGCACTGAACAGTGTGAATTAGAGCAGGGCCTGCCTGCGGATTCCCAGGTGGCTTCTGTTTCCTGACCCACCCCACCAGCCCTGCCCCCAGAGGGGTCCTTGTGCCTGACTCCCACAGCCTCCGGGCTCTGCTGGAGAATCAGCTGCTTTGGGTCGACCCCAGTCTCGTTTCCACAGTGAGGGGCTCCTTCCTAGGCTGGGAAGTCAAGATGTCCAGTTTTGCCCTGAGACTTCCTAGGTGGGGGTCTCGAAAGGAGAGAATGCCCAGTTGGAAAGGTCAGAGGCGTCCCCTGCCCCTGTACTGAGAGCCCGGGACAGACACCCCCAGACCCTCAGGCACTTTCTGGATGACACATCTCTAGCTTGCGGGGCAGGAGTGCAGCCTGCAGTCAGAACTCACGCCGAGCCTCCAGGAGCGCGAGGGCTTTTCCAGCTGTGTGTCTCAGCAGCTGTCTGCCTTTTTCCACCCTGCCAGAGTGAAGCTGAGGAGGCCCCCAGTCCCAGGGGAAGTGGCTTTGTGTCCCAAGTAGAGGACCTGCGAAGGGCCTTTCTCATGCGTCCTGGCTGCCCACAGTTCAGCACCAAGGCCACGTCCATGTCCCACCATGGTAAGAGTCACCAGCGAAGTTGCTTTGGTTGCTGGGCTCAGGCACCCTCCCCGCCACCGGGACCCTTGGCCACGTGTGGCCAGAGCCAGGAACATGCAGCAGCCACAGCTTCTGCTGGAGAGTCACTTCGTGTGTAAGATGTCAGAGCCAGAAGCAGCAACTGAGGCTGAGGGTGTGCAGGGGTGGGAATGAGGGATGGAGGAAGACTGCCTTCTCCTTGTTGCTATTATTGTCATTATCATCATCACTGCCACCATCATCACCATCCCCACCATCATCATCCTCACCACCATCAGCATCGTCATCATCCCCATGCTCCTTCTTCTCATTATACTTTGTCCCCCAATCATACTGCTTTATTTTCCTACTCATCGAAGATTCAGTAAGATTGGCGAGGGGGGAAGGAAGGTGGTTAGAGGTTCTGCAAAGTTCAGTATAGATAAAGTTTCCTGAAAGTAAGGACAAGCCAAAGATAGCTCATAGGTAATGACATCTATTAGGAGACTTAGCAACCAACTTGTGTACCCCTCATTGTACTGATGCGGACAGGAGGATCCAAGAAGGAAGCTAAGGAATCAGAGGCCACCCCAGGACGAGTTTTTGAGAGCCCTGGATTCTTCCCCGGCACCTTGGCTCATGTCTGGGCTTGCCCTTCTCCCCACACGTGATATCCTTAGGGCCTGTGAGACGGTGGCTTAGTGTGCGTGATGCAGCTGGAAGGGGCATGGACCTCAGCCAGCCAGTTGGGTGATGAAGAAACAGACTGCCCTCTAGGTTGGTGTTCTAGTTTGCTGGCTGCCAGAATGCAACACACCAGAGACAGATTGGCTTTTAATAAAGGGGATTTATTCTGTTAGTTCTTCAGAGGAAAGGCAGCTAACTTTTAACTGAGGTTTTTTCTTACATGGGAAGGCACAGGGCGATCTCTGCTGGCCTTCTCTCCAGGCCTCTGGGTTCCAACAACTTTCCCTGGGGTGATTTCTTTCTGCATCTCCAAAGGCCTGGGCTGAGCTGCGAGTGCTGAGATGAGGTATGCTGAGCTGCTTGGGCTGTGCTACGTTGAGTCTCTCATTTAAGCACCAGCCAATTAAGTTAAACATCATTCATTGCAGCAGGCACGCCTCCTAGCCGACTGCAGATGTAATCAGCAACAGATGAGGTTCACGTACCATTGGCTCATGTCCACAGAAACAGAACTAGGCACCTTCACCTGGCCAAGTTGACACCTGAATCTCACTACCACACTGGGTTTCATCTAGAGAGGGATGTCTGTGAACCTTTCAGAGAAGCTGATGTTGTAGAAGGGAGTATGAGGTCTTTTCCAGGGCAAAGAGTAAACTCCTCCAGGGTCTCATTTAGGTGGAAACAGCCAGAAATGGGTAATAGATACGTACATGGAATCTTGAATACGGTAAGAAATTTTATAGGTTTGCCCAGTGTGATGACCCGATAAATCCCAGAGTGATCTGAACAGTGAATAAAGAAGTATTTGCAACATCCCCTTGGCGGAATGGCGAGAAAGTGGGAAAATTCAACTTCCCCATTTGGAGAATCCCTGATATTCTTGCAAGCAGTGGGGACAACCAAAACAATAGGCCAAGCCCTCAATCTTGGGGTTTGTCCATATGAGGCTTATCCCCACAAAGGATAGACTAAGCCGACTTAAAATTAGACCTAAGAGTCACCCCCAGGGAAACTCTTTTATTGCTCAGATGTGGCCTCTCTTTCTCTTTCTACCCACACAGCAAGCTAACTCACTACATTCTCCCTCTCTACATGGGACGTGACTCCAGGGGTGTAAACCTCTCTGGCAACGTGGGACAGAAATCCTAGAATGAGCTGGGACTCAGCATCAAGGGACTGAGAAAACCTTCTTGACCAAAAGGGGGAAGAGAGAAATGAGACAAAATAAAGTGTCAGTGGCTGAGAGATTTCAAACAGAGTC
>PVIY010041503.1:0-21614 GCA_004026745.1 Myrmecophaga tridactyla
CCAAAGTGCCACTGACTCTCTCTGCGGGCTCCCTGGTTTCCCCGGCCAAAGAGGGAGAGGCTCGGGCACCGACCGCCCCCCACCCCCACGTCCTCCCTTCCCTACTTAAAGCCCCAGGCGCCCTGCCGTCCTCTAACCTCAGGCCTGGGGGCCCTCTGCTAGGCCGCCTCTCTTTGCCCGATTCTGAAAGGGGACTGGGGAGTAGAGAGAGCTGTCCCCCCTCAACCTCATCCACCCCACCCCCACCTTCTTAGTGTGAGGTAAATCAAACGCAACAAAGTGAAAGTCATCAAGTGTAGTGGCTTCAACAGCTTCTCAGACTGAAGGAGCCACTCGTAGATTTGGGCGAGCGAGGGGGGCTTTCTCTCCCCGCCTTGGCGTCTCCCAAAGTCACTTTCCCTTCCGAAGCCGGGATTCAGCGGCCGGGGGTTCCGACAGCGCGCGCGACCCGGAGGGATCCGGGCGGAGAGGGAGGGAGCCGGCTGGAAAGGAGGGCGACCCCGGGCTTCCGGCCGACAGCTTGCAGGCCGGAGCTGGTGCGCACCGCCTCCGCCCAGGCTTCTAGGAGCCGGGTCCCGCCGCGCCTCGAGGAGGCCTCTCCGAGGAGCCCCTCCAGCACCCCTGGTCCCCCGGCCAGCGGGAGGAGAGCTGCAGGCGGTCTCGCCTGGCTCCTGCCCGAGGCCCCCGGCTCGGGGCAGGGCGACAAAAGTCAGACAAACGGGAGGGCCGCCTTTTTTTTTTTTTTTTAAACACAGGATTTTTATTAAAATTCTTATTTAAAAAATTGAAAGCTTCCAGCGTCCGGCGCTCTTGGGGAACCGCACGGAATCGCTGAGTTCTGGGGCTCAGGACCCCGGAGGATGGGGTAAGGGCTGCTCTCCTACACAATTTTTCTTTTTTTCATAACAAATTAAAAAAAAAAGAAGAAGACAAAACAAAAGGAAGAAAGAAAAAGTGGGAATAACCTCAACATAACCAAACCAATAACAAACCGCAGAGAAAGGAGTTGGGCCCCGAGGGCGAACAGGCCCGTACGGAAGGTCATTTTGGCAACAATCATCACCGATATTTACAACGAAAAGCGAAATCTGCCGCCAGTTGTCGGGATGTTTACATGGCCATAAATAGTTAGCGTTCTCTTATTAAAAAGAAAAAAAGAAAGGGGGGGAAGGGAGGGGAGGAGAAGAAGAAAAAGTCCTCTATATCTTTAAAGTGTTCTCCATTAGAAGACAACTGACAATATCGCTACTCACACAAACATACTTTACAAAATTCACGAAAGCGAGGGGCAGGGCGTTGGTCTTTTTTTCTCCTTTTCAAGTGACGACGGTAACGCTGGGACGGATTGGTCCCCACCCCACCCCCCACCCCCACCCCCGGGGAGAAGCAAAGAATCGAAGCTGCGCAAACATTCTGTAAACACGGCTTATAGTTCAGCCTCCTCCAAAAGTTCAAAAGGAGTGCGGGACGCGGCAGGGCCGGGTGGCTGGAATCTGCCACTCCAGGGAGGCCCAGGCCACCTCCTGGCGCCTCCCCTGACGGAGCCGAGAGTCAACTCGACTCCATAATAATAATTATAATAATAATAATAATAACCGCAATAAGGACCGAGTTCTCCACGCCGCCGCCGCGCCGGGGTGGGGTCTGGGCCTGGGCCGCGAGTCTCGGAGGAGCCGGCGCTCACCAAGTCCACTGCTGGGCCTGGACCAGGGGGTGTGCTGTCGCGTACTGAGGGGTGCTGGCCGAGCTGTACTGGGCGTTGTACTGCATGTGCTGCAGCGACTGTGCGCTGTAGGCCGAAAAGGGGATGCCCGCCTGGAAGGTGGCGGCTGCCAGGTCCTGGGCTTTGAGCGCGTGGCACGGCTTGCCGTCCCTGACCAAAACCGGCACGGCCACCCGGCGGGGCGAGGGCAGGGGCGTCACCTCCATACCTTTCTCGGCCCGGGCACGCTTCATCTTGTAGCGGTGGTTCTGGAACCAGATCTTCACCTGCGTGGGCGTGAGGCGGATAAGGCTGGCCAGGTGCTCGCGCTCCGGCGCGGACAGGTACCGCTGCTGCCGGAAGCGCCGCTCCAGCTCGTAGGTCTGCGCCTTGGAGAAGAGCACCCGCCGCTTCCGCTTCTTGCCCGCGTCCCCCCCGCCGCCCGGAGTCTCCTTGTCATTGTCCGGCGACTCGTCGGCCGAGGGCTCCGGGGACTTGGAGCTCGAGTCCTGGGGAGCCGCGCCGGCCGCCAGCCCGTGCACTGCGGGAGAGAGAAGCGCGTCAGGCACCTGGAGGCCGCGCACTGCCCGGGCCAGAGCCTGCGCGCCCCAGAATCGCCACCGTGCGCCCCCGGCCTTTTCGCCCCAGGCCGGGCTGCCCTCGCCTTGACCCCCGCCCTGCTCCACGCCTGCCGAAAACGTCGGGGTTTCCCAAGGGGAAAGAAGAGGGGCGGCGCGAGTGGGGACTCCGGGGTCGCGTTTCTAGGGGTCGCACAATGTGGATACGGATTTTGAAGGAGTGGCGCGCGAAGATCATCGCGGGTTAAGGGCCCCGGCCCCCTTAAGCGATTTCCTCTTCGCAGAGACGTGGACAGATTTTTAAAAGAAAATCCCACAATCCCGGCATTGATCGGCTTGGCCATTTAAGGCAGGTTTTTTGGGGTTTCGTTTTTGCTTTCGAGCTCTCTGGACACCCCCCGCACTGCACAAAGCATCCTCTATGAGCGCGCAGGGGGCAGGGTAAGCTATTTATACCCGGGCCACCGGCAGCCTCTCCCACCCTTTGCCCATGCCTGTATGGGGAGCCCTCCGGCTTCTTCCGGGAGGTTAGAGCCAGGGTGGGGGTCTCCCCGCCCGAGCCGTTAGCCCGGGTTCACCACCGTAACCTGCCCTTAGGAGGCATCTCTCCTCCCCCTCCCCATTCTCATCCAAATCTTCTCATTGAAAAAATATCTGAGACCAAGTGCTTTTCCAGGACTGGGGGGCTTGGCGAGGAGGAAAGAGTTCGACACCCTAAAAAGTGTAACAGTCTCTCCAGGGCCCTGGGGAGGGGTACCCGGGCTTAAATGACTCCTTCCCCTCTCTCCCTGGCGTCCTGTCTCGGGCGAGGCCTCAGGAATAGAGGCGGCAAGGGGAAGTTTCGCTACTTACGCGAGTACTGGAGGCCTTCGGCGCTGGCAAGCCAGCGCGTGTACGGGTTGTCGCTGCTGTCGTAGAAGGGGTTCTTTAAGGGCAGGCTCTGCACCGCGTCCAGGGCGCCCTGCCCCAGCGGCCCGGCCCTCTTGGCGGGCTCGGGCCCCTCGCTCTCTTCCTCCGGTCCTTCGGCCACCGAGCCCTCCTCATCGTTGGTATCCGGCAGGTCCAAGATGTCCTTGACCGAAAACCCCGTCTTTGTGTTGGTTAGCGACATGGTTCGGCCCCCCACGATTTATGCCGCAAAGTTGTAGCTTCACTTGATCAATTTGTGCGCTCCCCAGCCCGGGCGGGCGGGGGCGGGGGAGGGGGAGATGGGGAGGGGAGAATGGGGGAGGGGAGATAGGCTTTAATTATTGGGATAATTATTATTAAAAAAAGAAAAGAAACCAACCAAACCGTTGGGGAAATAGTGAAAAAAGCCCGCCCAAGCCCAGAGCCTGTCTTCTCGGAGACCACGCGGAAGTGGACGCAGGAGCCCCGCGGCCTGCGCGCCCAGCGCCGCGGGCCGGGCAGTAGTTTGTAACTCCAGGAGGGGTGCCAAGGCGGCGTTAGCTCGGGCTCCAGCGGCCGCTCGGCGCGCGGTGGCGGCTGGTGGCGAGGAAAAAATGGGCCATTGCCCGAGCGATCAGTCCATATAAGGCTCCACTCACGAACCTGGGGAGAGAGGGGGGAGAGGGGGAGAAAGAGAGGGAGGGAGGGAAGAAGAGAGGGAGGGAGGGGGAGCGAGAGAGGGAGCGAGAGAAGGGTGGAAAAAAGGGGGAGAGACGTTAAAACGCAAAGGTTGGCCACGTGTGGGCGGGTCTTGAGAGTCAAGTGGAAGAAGACAGTATTTGCAAATGTAAAATTGTGGGTTTTGGGGAGCTTCGCGCTCCCAGCCAACGGCCCTCTAGAGCAAGATGAGAGGTGTAACGTGTCAATTAATTGCAAAGACCCGGCGAGCCTTTGTTTTTTTTTTTTTTTCACCCAGTATTTACATACAAAGGACCACCGCGTCGCTTGCAAGTCCGCACTCTTGAAAGGGCCATTTTAACAAATTGCATCTTAAAAAAAAATGGGGAGGAGGGAGGAGGGAGAAGAATAAAACTGAAACCAGGAGGAGGGGGGATATTCCTCTTTAACATCCACGGGTTTCTACCACCCGTGCCGCCCCCGCGCGCCTGCCCCCAGCAAGTTGGGAAATCGGCGATTTGTGGCGCCTTTGGAAAAGGGGGAGGGGGCGAAGGCTGAGCCGAGGAAATCTCTCCTTCCCATCGCTTGGGGTTCCCTAAACAAGATCCGGTTCAAATGGCAAGAGCCCAACTTCTGTAAGCCTCCTAGGTCAATATTTTGGTTGAGGCTTAAGGATGAGTACTAGAAATGACAAGGCAAGTAATTGATTCTAGTTAACGCCGAAAGAGCCCGAAACCCGAGAGAGGGCTATAGGCTTGGGGCCGGCCGGAGCCGCCGCAGCCAAGCGCCCTCTCGTCCCCCACCCGCCCCCTCCGCCTCCCTTTATTTGCTAAAGACTCATTTATTTCCCCTCATTCCGCCTCCCCCATCCCCATTTCTTTGCCGCCGAGGAAGACGCGCAGTTCACTTTCAGCTTTGCCGGCAGCCCAGGCATGGGCGGGGTGGGCTGCCGCTTCTAACTTGTGCGGTGTTCGGACCCCAGCCTCTCCGCCTCTGGGCTCCCCGGACAGCTTTCTTGGGCTGGAGGAAGGGCCGACGGGAGGGAAGGGCAGACCGCCCCGCGCCCTTCCTGCCCTCTATTATGCTTCCCTCCCGCCCTCCATCCCTCCAGCCTCCAAGCTGGTCGCAGAGCTGCTGGAAGGGGAAGGGGAGGAGTTGTGGGGAGGGGCCCGGGTTATGTGTCTTCAGTCCGGGTGAGGACCCCTAAAGCCGAGGGGGAGGGGGTCACAGGGAGGGTGGATGATGCTACGCCTTCTCCCGAGTTTTCCTCTCCCATATGAGCCCTTTCATTTCGTCTGCATTTGGGCGCCCCCAGGCCCCGTTCCGGGGAGGTGTTCCAGGAACCCAGGCTACCTTCGATTTGTGTTAACGTTCCTAGTTCCTCGCCACCCTGGAAACTGCACTGTCCCGGGACAGAAAAGTCCAAGGCTCATGTCTCTCCCCACCCCCATCTTCCTCCAGTTAAAAAAGAAATTGGTGGTGGGGGGAGTAGCTTGCCACCTGATGCTGGTTCACCCCAAAAGGGCGTCAAGGAGCTGCTTTGCCTGAGGGCGGGAGAGGCAGAGAAGGCCGCCTGTGGGGGTCCGGGTCTCGCCCCCACCCCCAAACGCCACTTCTGCGAGGGCCGAGCGCAGCGCAAAGTCCTCCGGGTGCGCGCAGCTGTGGCCACCAGCGCGCCCCCGCCGCCCCCGGGTTGCCAGTGCCCGGCTAGGGCGCCGCTCCCCAAGCCGCTCAGCGGCTTTCTGCAGCCCTCGCTGCCTCGCCCCAAGTATGTGACGTGGGTGACAATGGCCCAGGTTAGAACGAGCCCCTCGGCGGCGCGTCCTGGGTGGTCGGACCCGGGCAAACACAAATACAAACCGATTGCTAAGCTGCGGACAATGAGGGAAATGTAGACAAATGTCCCGCTCCCGTTGGAAGCCTTTGTCCCGGCTCGGTTTTTGCATTTATTTCAGTGGCGAAATAATACATGATTGACGCTCTCTTTCAATGTGTCCTAACTGTTTGGAATAAATCTAAGGTTGTTCCTAGTTGTCATGGCATTCAACCCTTTTCAATGGACTATCTCTTCATTCATTTCTGAATCCGTCCACAATATTAAGGAAACCCCTTCATGTCGACACTCCCCGATTCCTCTTTCTCCTTCTACTTTTCTTTTTTTCTCCCCCTTCTTCCCCCTTTTCCCTGCAAGAATTAGAATCGGGTTTGAATCGTGTTCCTCCAACCCATTACTTTACGTGCCTTTTTTCCTTCTTCTTTTGCTCTCTTTCCAGTCTCTGTCTTTCTCAGCCTCCCTCCCCGGTGTCACTCCCACCCCCTTTCACGTGGGAGCTCGCTGCCCTGCCCTGTTGGAGGAGGGAAGTTTGTTCTCCAGGAGTCGGGGAGGCTCCGAGTTTGTACATGAGGAGGGGGTGGGGGTGCCTGTTAGGGCCATTGTTACTCAGCTGCTAAATAAATAACTGGCCAGAAAAAGTTTCTCAATCCAAGCATTGCTGCAGAGACTCTCCTTTTGTCCCTTCTCTTCTGTGTGTGTGTTGGGGGGGGGGGGCTTTTGGGGCAGGGATGGTGACTGAGGCCAGAATGGAGCCTGGTTGGGCCAGGCCAATTCTTGGGTTAGATGCAGAGGGAGATCCTTTGGCAAGAAATAACCCTTTTTCCATATCCCAGAGCCATCTTTTGGGGAGTGGGGCCTCCCTCTAGCTGCCTTCCACGAACCTATTCATTTTCCTAGCTTGGACTCATCTAGTTCCATTTAGTCCTAACTTCTCCCCTCTCCCCCCCAGCATAAGTGGGGCCTTACTTTTCAGCATCTAATCAGCACTGTCTCTGTTGATCAGTTCCCTCCCTGGAAGCCTGCAAGGTGCGCAGAGCACCTGAGATGTAACTGTTTTCCTATGGGAGTCCAGCATCCTAGGAATTTATCATGGTGTGTATGTGTGCGTGCGCGTGTATGTGTGTGTTGACAAGGGCTCATTAAGGGGAAGGCGCCCAGTCCAGTTCACAGAGGTCGAACTAGTCTGGGCGCCTGCTGCTTCGCCTCAACGGGCAGAAGGCCTTCCCCTTCCAGGAGCACCTGCTAGGGCCACGCTTCCCCTGACCATGCAAGCCGCTGCCTAGACCTCCGCCCCATCTTCCGCCCTCAGCCCTGCGTTTTTCCTTCCGCGGGCCTTGGGGCGGTGGGGGAGGGAAGGAGGGAGCTGGAGAAGGCCTAGGCCTTGCCTCCCCCGCGGCGCTCTGCGTCCTGGGCAGCCCGATCCGTCGCGCTCGGTGTGTCTCTCCGGGGACCTCGCGAGTCCATTTTCCTCTTCGCTTCGTCTCCCTGTGGTTCCAGCGTCCACCTCCAAAGAGTTGACATTTGCAATTGAAAAGGCTCAGGGAAGCCGTTGGGAGGTCCATAATTGAAGGGGAGAAACTGGGCTCGTTAGAGGAAGATCATAAAATGCAAGTCCCCCAGGAGCGTCCTGCGGAAGTTGGGCGGCGCGCGGGCCCAGCTGGCGGTCAGGCGGGGACAAGCCCGGAGCGCAGTGCTCGCTCCAGCATCTCCCAGATCGCGAGCGTTCGGCTAAAGGCCGTAAAAGCCGAGGGGGCCCGGCGCCCTTTGCAAATGCACCCTTTCCTTTCAAATTTAACAGGAGCTTGCACCCTGACGGCTGCCCAAGAGGCCTCATGGAGAGCGGTAGAGCCTGGCCTTTTCCAGTCCAGGATTAGTGTTCGGCGGGCTCCTGCACACCCCGCAGGCAGGGAAGGCAAACGCACGCAGCCCTGCTCTCTCCAAGAGTCCTCTACTAATATCCCCCTCACAGGTCAGAAAACGTCAATGTCGGCCTGCATCAGTTCCAGCTCGACTTGGAGGCTTTCTACCCACATCCCGCCCTCCCCAACTCGGGATTCCTTTGTAAATCTTTCCAGATTCTTCCTGCAGTCTGGAGAAGCTGAAGGCTCTTGCTGGCTTGCTGGATCCCATTTGGGGTGGACTTTGGGCTTAACTGCCGGTTGGCAGTTCGTGAACACGCTCTGCCCTGGGCCTTTTCTTTTTGCTACAAACTTGGCGTATGAAGTTGCGGCTGGGTCTGGAAATTCTGGGCCTAGCATGCTCCAGGCTGGAGACTTGCTTGGTGACCCTTTAGTGGTCAGAACCCCAGGCACCTCGGCTGGGTCACCCGAACGGCTTGTGCCCCTGACCCTGGTCTTTTGTCTCAGCCTTGAAGATGCTCAGTTCCTTACATAGCGCTTTAACTCCACTCATTCTTATGTGTTCAGCTACAATGATGGGCGCAAAGGAAATTGCAGTCCCCAGGGGAGGTGAGGGAGTAGAGGAAGAGACCCGTTCTCCCTGGAGGCTGAGAGAAGTCCCTTTGGGGAGCCTTCTAGGGGTCTCAGCATGCCTCTGCTGCTCCCGGATACTGGATGTGTTGGAGCTCAAGCACCAGTGGTCTAAAGGGGCGGTGGGGGAGCTGAACAATCACTGCAAGGCGCATGAGGGGAGGTGAATGTACACAGGCTAAGTAGCCCCACTCCAGGACAAGTGGCCCTCCAAGGCAGCCCAGTGTTTACCTGTTTACTTTTCCAGGTAGCTCAAACATCAGCACCTTTTCTGTGCTCTGGGGCATGGGAGTGGCCCTGATGCACCCTGGTTCCCAGTTCCTCACTTTCCTACACCTGGGGTTTACGCCCCCTGTCGGGGTAGGGATGAGCTTCCAACAGTAACAAACAAATCAAGAAAGGAAGACACTTTTGGAAAAGGAGGAGAGTTCTCTATCACTCGCTTAGTGAGTCGGGGTGGATGAAGTGAGCTTCCTCCGATAGCATCCACAGCCCCCCCCTCAATCTCTATTTTGAGCTTGGAGAGCCTATTGGGAGACGGTATGCTCACATCCTTCCCCAGCTTACTGGGTAGGTGAACCCTCCAGGAAAATGCGGGCAAAATAAGTTCTGGAGGGGGTGGGCACCTTGGGGGCCGGCTGTAAAGGTGGGTGTGGCCTTGAGTTCAGGCAGTCCTAGGCAGCGCCCCCTTCCAAGCCCTCCCCACCCACCAAAGCTCTTCCAATCATTAAAAAGGCAAGATCTTTCCCCTTTATTTGGGAAAACTGATGTTTGATTATATGTTCTTTCTTCTTTCTTTTTTACTTTTTCTTTTTGGAATGAAAAGAGGTTGAAAAGAAACCCCTTCCCTGGTACAGTATTTGGGGCTGAGCTGCCATCTCAGATAACCTTCGAGTGGATTAGTTTATTTTCTGGTTAGCGCCAAGGTGCAGGAGTTCATCTTCATTCGCTCCCGAAACAAAGCGCCGTGTACCTTCTTGCTTCGCAAGGATTAGCGGCGCCGACACAAAGGTTTCGTCGGAGGGAAAGGTTCATTTTTTCTCGGGTTGGAGACTCGGTGCGTGGCATGCACTCACAATGAATGGAGAAGGGAAATGTCGTCCAGTCTGGGCCCTGAATATGACGATAAAGACGCTCAAGTTGGAGACGCGCATCTCCAAGCCCGCCGCAATGGCGGCTCTGGATGAAGGTAGGGGAGCAGGGACTGTCCAGAACAGGGGATGTCGGCTACCGCGTCCTGAGTGCAGGAAGTCGGGGAGCTTGACAGGGCGCGCCGCCGCACGCGGGGACCTTTCGTAACCGGAAAACCAAAAATCAGGCCTGTCTTGGGGCGGTCCACCGGCCAACTAGCCTCACCTTCTATCCCCCCTCCCCCGGGAGGAAGACTATGGGGTCACCGGAGGTCCCTGTGGGCCGCTGGGGAAGAGTGTGTGTCGTGTGTGTGTGTGTAGAGGTGGTGGTGGTGGTGGCTAAAGCCGTGCCAGTGTGCAACTGCTGTGGAGGTCAGGCCCTCACAGGGGCAGGTCGCTGTCAAGAGAGACCCACAAGCCATTGGACTGGTGGAGCTGAAAGTGGTGGAATGGAAATTTCAGTCCACTTTTGGGTTCAAGCCTAAGGTGAGGTCCTTCCTTCAGGCCCCCCCCCCCCCATTTTGGGCAATATTGTGGCCTTAATTCTTAAAATTGCTCCAGGAGGGTAAGAATGAGTGGGTGCCTCCCAGACAGACAATCCTCCCAAGTCACCAAGATGTCTTAAGCAATAAAGCCTGGCCAGGTCAAAGACTGCTCAGATTCTGTGTCTCAGAAAATCTACCTCTCCAAGTCCCGGGTCCTCCAGAGGTAGGAACTGTTAGAAGACATGGAGACCACTGACATTGGCAGGGAGAGCCTGCAGATCCTGCCTCCCCTTCCAATTAATTGTGGGTGCAGGACCCAGGTATCCGAATGAGCCCCCCCCCCATTCTTTTCCAAGGCGAAATATACATCACGTTCCTAATTATCTTCCTTTAAAAAAAAGGGCAAATATCTCCCAAGGACCTAAATTGTAATAGAAATTAGAATTTCTCTTTCTATTAATCAGCCTCATTGTGTGGGGCATAAGACCCCCAGGCATATTGTTAGGACTTTGATAAATGCACTTTAATGAGACCTTTGAAAATGCATCCAATAAAATAAAAGGCGAGAAAAGCCGTTTAACTTTCATGGATGTTAAATTGAACACGAAATGCGGCTCGAGGCGCACTACAAAATGGAACCAGTCTCCCTCCACTATTTTCTTAAAAAAAACAACAACAACACCAAAATACAAAAACCACGCAGCTTTAAGCCCCCCTCGGGCTGGACTTGCCTGTCCCAGACAATCCATTATCACCGGTTTACTGGGGAACCAAACGCCACCTCCCCCCGGGCTAACCTCTTTGCTTTATTCGTTCGCACTGCTCTAATGATTAAATATGTTACAATGAGATTACGCGTCGCCAGACTTGCCTTCAGGAACGTTCTTCCAGCCAAGCCCGACCTTCCCCCTGATAAGGGCGATTTCAATGCGGGAGATTTGGGTTTCTCAAGGAAACGCGGCGCTGAAAGCACTTTCTTATCTGAATTTACTTCTTAACACGTGACAAAACCATTACCACAAGACTTCTAAAACCAAGCGACCACCCCTAACGGTTTGCATTCAGCACTTGAAGCTGGGCCAGACAGGCTGGTGTGAAAAATAAAGTCATAGCAGGGGCAGGAAGCCAAGCTCTCGCCTTGGGCTGGGGCCCTAACGAGGGACAGATCCGCGAGGCCCTCGGGCATCGAGGGAGAGTTCTTGGGGCATCATCCCCGTACCACTCAAAGCTGGGAACCAGACGTGGGGACCCCAAACACTTTGCCTCCAGGATTCCAAAGGCATCGCCCCCTTTCCATCCTCCAAAATCGTAGAGGGGTCGAGAAGGAGCGAGAGAGGCGCCAAAGGGCCTTTTCGCTGTTGGGGGTGGGAGGGTGGAGAAGAACCGGCGCCCCGGCTCCTCTGGGAAGCCGCGACCTCAGCAGGCCTCACGGAGCTTCATTTCTGATCCTCTGGCGATCTCTACTGACGCAAATGAGTACTGTCCGGCGCCGGGCGCGGCCGGGGCAACACTCACCACCCCCCAAACTCTGGGCCCCCCTTCCCTCTCCAGAGCCCCCCCCCCCCCCCGAGCACTGCTCCGGTCTCCCCTCCAGCGCCCAGTCCAGCCAGCCTACGATTACCGCCACTTGTCCTTCTCTTCTCCCCAACCCCTACACCTACGTCCCGGCTCCTTTTGATGACAGCCCTCCCACCCCCATTCTCCACTAGGAGCCATCTCCTAATTACCTCCGGGCTTTCTGCCTGGCCTCGCCCCCCAGTTCCCGGCCCTCCCAAGGCTCACAGGGGAGACTCACGGGCGGAGGTGGGTGCAGAGGCGGCCCTTCCTCGCCGCCGCCGGGGCGGCCGAGGAGCCTTCGGCTCCAGGCAGTGGGGAGGGAGCTGGCGAGGCGCTCGGCGCGCCCGCTCCGCCTCCCGCTCCCAGGCACTGCAGCGACAGCCCCGCTGCATTTCGAGGCGCGTCTTTATCTAGTCTTCCCGGGCTCGGACCCCCCTCTGCCGCGCCCCTCCCCCGCCGGGCGCCCTCCGGGCGGGGCTTGCCCAACGCGGCGCTCCGAGCAGGCGGGCGGGGGAGGCGGGGCGCCGGCCTCTCCCTGCTGTCCGGCTTCCCAGCCCCCCCACTATCCGGCACCTGCCCAGCCCCGAGTGGTCCCTCTTTCCTGGGTCGCGGTGGACAGTGCGTGGCGGCCAGAGCACCTGGCCTTGGTCCCAGGTAAAACTTTTCCAGGCTGCGGGCGCACGGGGCGGGGCGGCCCTCCGCAGTCGGTCTCCGGGAACCGGCGTCGTCGGGGAGGACTTTAGACGCCCGGCGCTTGCCCACCTGCTGCTTCCGGATGCGCAGTCCCCAGATGGAGGGAAGTGGGAGCCGTGAGAGGGCGGGGCGCGGGGAGCAGCGCAGATCCCGCGGGTGCTCCAAGCCTGCTCGGCGGAAGCGGGGCCTAGGGACCCCTCTACCCCAGCCCGGCGCGGAGACGTGCGGGAGCGCCTTCGCGTCCAGGCGACCGCAGAGACCCGCGAGGGGGCGGGGATAAGGGAGGCTGTCGGGCCGGGCCATCCCGGCTCAGGGCTCGGTGGCACCTCCCCGGCTCAGTCCTGGCTCTCCGCGCCCCGCCTCCCCAAGTGCCCCCATCTGCACGACAGCGGGAGGCTCACCGGGAGCGTGGCGGTGCCGCAGCTACCCGGCCACTCCTTATACTAAACCGCGGGCGGGCTCTGGGTGACGGGCGCTGTGTGCGGTGCTGTCCGGCGCGCTTCCCTCCAGGCTCTCGCCAGCCGCCCCACCCGCCCGCCCAGTCCGCGGCCCGGTGCTGCCCCAGCGGGGGTGGGGGTGGGGCGCTCCCCCGCGCCGCGCGCGCTGTTTGTTTTCCTTGTCCGACTGACGTGAGTCAAAATATTGGCCATATGTTCAGCGGTAATAAATTGGGTATGAGCGCAAACACACTTGGTCTTCGATGGTTCTTTCAGCTGCCACATGGCCGGCTGGCTGGCGGGGGGCGTCGGGGGGGCTCCATTTGCCTCGGCCCCTTCCCCCCAAATGCGCGGTCGCGTGCCCCTGTCCCCTCAAAGCGCCCCTCTGAGCCGAAGATCTGGGACCCTAGGATCTCCTCTCTCTTGCCTGGTCGGTCCCCAGCTACCCGGCGGCTGGTTAACAAGGTCACCGTCTATAAATTGCTGGGTCGCTAAGACGCCATAAAACCAAAGGGCCAGATGTGGCACGTTATTTATGTGTGAGACCGCGTTTACACTTGATACGCCCGACCCAAGGCCGATAGCACGACTTCGCTGGAGGTCACAGCCCTCTCACCCTCAGTCCTAGGCTCCTCCTCCCGCACCCTCCCCGCTCCAGATTGCGGGGAGTCCGTCCTTCTGGGGAAGGGATTCAGCCCTGGGCGGCCCAGGAAGAAAGTAATTTTAGTTGTGCTCTGCCCTTGTGCCAAGGTGCCACCTGTCCATGGTTAAAGGCAGGTCTGGGGTTTATTCCTGCAGCCTTTCTATTTCCCTACTCTTTCCTCTTGTCACACGGACTGGGAGGCTGTTTCATTTTCCAGGCTGTTGTTATCTTCCATGGGAACTTTCTTTGGTCTCGCTCAGGAAAGGGGACCTTTGAAAGCCCAAGATGCACAGCCCTGAGGTGGGTAGAATTTAAGGGTGGGGGGCCCTGACCCCTGAGGGAGGGAGTTTGAGATGGGAGAGAGGGGGGAGTGGAGCAGTTCACCTGGCGGAGGGAGCACCTGAGGCTATTCCTAATTCAGGCCTAACAGTGGACTCCCCGTGTCACATGTCACTCAGCCTATTTAAATTAAATCAAAGCATGGCCATTAAGGACAAAGGCAGCCCTGGCATTGCACAGTGAAAATGGGAGGCGCCGTGTGCTTCAGGAGAGCGAAGGAAACGCCAGGCGGTGATATGACACAATTGTTTCATTTTTTCCCTCCTGAAGGCAGCCTTAGGAGTGAAGACAATGCTACTTGTCCCCAAACCGGTCATCTCACACTTTACTCACACGGACTCATTCAGAGTCACTGTCTTTCCCGTGCCATTATTTTACTATTTCTTGAAGTGAACCAAATTCTCTCTGTGGTTAATAAGCACTGAGCCAGGCCCCCTACCTTCCTTTTCATCTTCAAAACACCTGGGGTTTCCTGAATGACATCTTCCATCTGGCCAGGGAAAATGAGAGATGGAAAATGTTGCCCTACTGCAGGGAAAAACATAAGCGTTTGACTCCACTATTACAAGTTACCCCGGGTCTGTGTTCACTGGATAACTGTCCTTAGATGGCTGTTAAGGGTGGAAAAATGATGCTGTTGGAAGAGGGTGGGAGGGAAGGGAAAGTGAATATGAGGTGGGGGTGGGGGGGACTCATTCAACAGGTGCACAAAGAGCTATAAAATGAACCTCTCAATCTTAAGTACTGAGCACACAAAGCCCTCCTCCAGGTTTGCTCGGCTGAGACTTGGGGTGAGTTCCAAGAAATCTGGGCCAACCCTTAGGCCAGAGGAGTTGTTCATCTTGGAAAACCACTACTGCACTTCACACTTTTTCTTGGATTTTAAGTGTGGTTAAAAATGAAATTTAGAGTATATATTTTGGGTTTGCATCAACTTAGAGGGTAAACTGGGTTTGTAAAGAGGAAGGGGCTCACTGATGAATTGCTTCTTTGCATGAAAATATTTCTTCATGTCCTAAATTAGATAGGAGAATTTGAAGACGAAGTTTCACATTTTTAATCCTCATAGGAATGGATTTCTTTGTCTAATCAGAGCCCCCTGGGGAGGCTCGTGTTTTTCCCTCTGCCCATATCACTGATAACTGCTACCAAGTGAACTGAGATGCAGATAAGGAGTTGAAAAAGTGTGTGGTGGTCCTCAGGGTGGAAACCTGTGAAGATGAAGCAAAGAGTACATCAAGTCACCTTTCATACCCTTCCCTATTTAGGAAACCCTATTTTGCAAATTGACTAGTGCATCAATTAGTTATTTCATCTTCAAAATCCATTCCAAAGGAGATGCAAGATTTAAATGAAATTCAATCACTTAGACACAACTTACATGCCCTCTCTTTGGGCTTCTCTCGCTATCACGTGCTAAACTTGATACACTTAAGCACGCTTAGACCTAAACAGAGTTCCTTCTCTCTGTCTTTTCTTAGTTCCATAATCTCTTGTGCTATTATGACTTAAAAGGCATTCCTCTCCTACTCATGGACTAAAATTCCTGGACTTTTCACATTGGAAAACCCTTCCTTCACAAAAGCCCCCGAAGGTATCATCAGCTACAGAAGGGGCTTGTATCATTTCTCGTTGGGCAGGAGAGGTTCTCAGGTCTTCTGGAGCCTGGCTGACATCTTCAGACCACCTGGATGGGGTGGATAGAGCAGCCTTCAGTGCCGTTAAAAGGGCCTTGGGCTGACCTGTAATTCTTATAGAGCCAGCAGTTACCAGCAAACAAACAGTTGATCAAATAAAAGCTCTAGACTATTTTGAACCAAGCTAGAATATGATTGAATTTTATCTAAAAGAGTTTATTCAGTAGTTCCCTCATAGAGCACTCAAGGAAGACAAGGAGGATATCTTTGGGAGATGGTACGAAGACAGCTGGTGGCCAGCCTCCCAGGGAGGATTTTTGGCTCAGAGAAATGCCCATGCAGAACATTTCCAGCTGTACCTCATCATTACCACATTTAGAATTCAACAATCATCAGCCTTGGATTGTCCTTTTTCATTTTTACTTTTCGGAAACCATTTTTGAAAAACAGTAGCTCGTTTCCCCTTAGAATCTTAACATCTGAACACGGTCCACACTGGTGTATGGGATTGATTTGACTGTAGGGCTAAGTTACGCTTCTCATGACAAGCCTTCTGTCCGCTTGCTCTAATCGTAATGGCACAATCAGGTTGTAGAAAATGAACAATAATTCCTTATTCAAATTTCATTCCTTATTCAAATTTCCCCAAGACAAAATGTGTTTTTTGTAGATTTTTTTTTCCATATCTAAGACCTGATCAAGGCTCATGCAGTACATTTGATTTTTTTAAAAGAAGACATTTATGCTCTTATTTATTTATTTTGGAGAGCATGGGCTGGGGATCGAACCTGGGTCTTCCTGTAGGCGAGTATTCTACCACTGAACTACCCACCTTAATTTATTTTAATTTAAGACAGTCCTCCTTGTCTTCCTCCCTCCCTCTCTTCCTTTCTCTCTGGTATTGACTTTTTTTTTAAGAACCCAGGCCATTTGTTGAATTTCCCAAATTCTGGACTTTCCGGACTGTTGTTTACCTTGCTCCTTACCCCCGACACAGCCATAACTTGGGCATTAGATCTAGAGTCATGATTAGATTCATGCTACACTTTCCAGATAAGAATGTCACAGGTGATAATAGAGGAAAGCATGTTTCTCTATTACTGCAGCCAAGAGCGATCATTTGGTTAAGGTGGTGAACCCCAGGTAGCCCCATTGTGAATTAGTGATTACTAAGTAATCTGTGGGGCAATACTTTGGCATTGTCTCAGTATCTTTGGTACAGTGTAAACATCATGTTCTCCAATAACTTTTTATCCAGTGAGTTTAGCATCCATTGCCTGAATCCTGCTGTTCCTTCTCCATATACTTGCTGGCATTTGTCTGGAAAGGAGAGCGTACTTTCCCTCATCCCCTGCCATGGACTTATGGAATTAGAAAAAATTTAATACTGTATAATTAACACCTTTCTTTTGATGCCCAAAGTATCCAAAATTTGGCCATGAGGAATCCCTTCAATTTGACTCCCATGTCCTTTTGAAGACCCGATTTGTTTGAGGCTAACTGGAAGAGAATGATGAGAACTATGAAATATGAATCAACTGTAATTTAGGTTCATTTTGAGTAGGTTCCTCTTAACTTTTGGGCAATGTAAGAGATTGGATTCTGATAGCAGATGTTTGATTGGACACTTTCTAAGCACTGGCCTACACTAAGGTTCTTTATGCATCATGTTTCCTGTAATGCCCACAATAATCCTAGGGATAGAGAATGCAAGATTTAAATGAAATACAATCTTTTTTCTTACAAGTGTGGAAACTGAGGTCTAAGGAGGTTGCACTCAGTCTGGAGTCAGGGTACAAATTGTTCCCCCTTCTCATGACCTTGGGCAGGAAACTTAACCTCTTTGAAGCTCATTTTCCTCCTGTGGATAATGGAACTCGAAATAGAGCCTATTCTTGGGGGCTCTTGTGAGAATTCAATGAGATAATGTACGCTCAGCTAGAGGCTGCCGGTGCTTGGCATGTGGAAATATACCATAACATCGTTTTAGCTCCATTTACCATCATCAGTATCAGCTCTGGTGACAGCAGAGCTGGGATTCCAGGTCTACCCGACCCCAGGACATGCACCTTCAGCCATCATGGCCAACCATTCCACACGCTCTTTCTTTTTTTGAATTAGTCTTGGGGCAAAAGAGTACTATGGTAATGATGGAGCAAAAACAGCACCATGATTCTGTCACTCAGCGGCAGTTGGAACAGCTTCTGAGAGTGTTCTCTTACACTGAGGAGCACTTTCTTGGTTTTCCTCTTCCATTCCCTTTTCTGTTAATTCTGTTTTCCCATGCTCATGTTTTCTTTCTGCTTGATTGATGGCCATTCTATTGGTGGCAATGAGGGACACTGTTTGTCTCGGCTGCTGGCTCTCAGGACTACATAAATGACTAATTCATGGGTTGTTTTACTGCTTCCCAGTGAAAGGACACAGCAGAAGGCTCGGAAAGTTCCAAGGGGGAAAAACATGTTACTTTCCAGTAACAGTGGTTGAGGGAGGTATTGCATTTTAAATGTCAGAGGGTCTTTTCTCTCATGATGTTGTATTTCTCTTACGGACAGGAAGTTTCTGGAGAGGAGTAGGACTGGGGTCTATGTCCAGACTCAAGGCAGCCCAGTGGTTGGGGTGTTGGTCTCATAGCGGGTTCCCTGCAGGTTAACTCCTGATCTGCCCCACTGCATGGATCAGCGCCCCACTCTTTTGGGTTTATGACTTCCCTGCTAAGGAAAGGAAATGCTAGGAAATGGCATATTGCTTCGACTTGTCCAACATGGAGGAGAAAAAACTAGCCAGGTTTTCCTAACAGATATCTGACCCAACTACAATTGCAACTACAATATAGGAAGTAAAATACTTAAAAAGTCACGGAGAGTGAGTGAATTGGCATTTCCTCTAATTATTCTGTATTCATGGTCACCGATTCCCTGGTGTGTTGACATATTAGGAAGAGGAGTATGAAGATAGAATTTCTCCAATCAGTTTTCTTACGAGATGGGCAATTCATCGGCTGAATTACAAATTTGCTTTTTGAGCCCTCTAGGGTTTTCTTGGAGAAGTTAATATTTATCTGACCCTGGTGAGTTTAGCTCTTTGGGTGATCTTTTGGGGAGAAAAGGTATCATGGCTGATATCACAATAAAGTAAATGATAAGGCCCGGGCAATTACAGGAGCAGAGGAAGAACAAATTACATTCGAATCCAATCACAAAATTGTCATCTAGATCGAGGTTGTCAAATTTTAGCCGATGCTGCTGTTGCTGTTGGGGAAAGAAACAACTCGTCATAAATCTCAGCGACTCTTTGACAGTTTTCAATTTCAATGGGAAGTATCATGGAAGTGAATTTGATAAAGAACTTGCCAACGAGGAAAAAAGTTTCCTATTTTTCTCTTGTCAGTTTAAAGACCATCTTTAAGAGAATTTATAAATCTGTTGGGTTTAAGGTTTATAATTGTTTGCATAAGAAATTTCTCCATGGTGAGGAATTTAATTTTGAGGAAATGGCCATATTACCTTACTCAGAGGAAAAGGAACAAGTCTAGTCTTGTTTCTTCCACAATTATTCAATTAATCAGTGAAAAATCTCCCTGTTTGTTTTACTTAGACTGTGTGTTTACTTTGAGTGCATTTAAGGAGGAGGTGATGACCATCATGGAAGACTCAAGCTTCCAAGCTATCCTTTGGTGATGCCAAAGTTTAGTCCAATTCAGCTTTGGGTTCAGGTGAATGGGGTGATGGTGGTCATTGGGCATTTTTAAGGAATATGACTTTTAAGTGAATGCAAATAATCATTTGGAATAGAGATCCCATTAGGGAAATGGGCATATATATATACCATACCTAAGGAAAACCAAGAGAGTCACCTTGGACTGTTTTCATGGTGATCAAACTACTCTGAGCTTTGCATATTTAAGCTCTACCCACGCTCACTATTTCACACACCCCCACTCCCTTTTCTTTTTTATATTGCAGTATCTTACCGTGTCTCTCTGTTAGACACCTAATTCTCACTGAATTAATGGGAGATTTCAGGCCTTATGGATAACTTCTAGTGAATGACACCTCAGTCTCTATATGACTCATGACTTTTAGGAGCTCACAGTATGCCGAGGATTGCTTCATCACTGTAATCCTCTTAACAAGAATCAGCACTTCCATCCTGGGGGAGGAAAACCCAAGGCTCAGAATAGGAATATCTGCCATCTAATGCCACAAAGAGGGACAGAAATGGCCACGTTGTCCCTTTAACTTATCCTTTATTCGGATAGTTCCCTCTTTAGCTAGATTGTCTTCCAAAGCAATCCTTATTTTTTTTTATTTTAGCATCCCCAGTTGCTGTTTGTGTATGCTGGCTGGTGTCTGGGGCAGGAGCAGTTCTGGATGAATTGAGAAGAAAAACGACAAAACTTCTATTATAATGCACTGTTTATTATTGGATCAATATGATCGATGACCACCTGTCAGATCTGTAACATTATCTGGGAACCAGCAGATGGAGCTGTTCCAGATAGTATTCAGAGGTTTGTTTGTTCTCCCCAGCATGTGTTTCCATCCTGCGGGAAATACCACTTCATTGTTAGAGCCACGGAGTTGTGGGGAGCCAGATGGAGAACACGCCTTTTCTCTAGGCCCAGGTCTGCAGCCCTAGGAGGTCATGTGGTGGGGGGGGGCAAGGTTTTCACCTGGGAAGGTGTGCTAGCGGGTCTTCCCCTTCTCATCAGCCTCCTCCTAGTAAGAACGGTTGATGCCTGTGTTCGAGGAGAAAATGAGATTTGCTGCCTTCTGGAAGCTCCCCGCTTAGAATCACGGATGTGTGTATATAAGGCAGCCTGGAGAGGATAAGAGGGACTTTGTTGATGATGGCTCACTTCATAAACTCTGCATCAATATTGATAGATTCCAAAAGGGATGCATATGCAGGATGTTCTTGGGATTTGCAGGGACCGTTTGTCCAGGCGAACATATAGTACTATTCATTCGAGCCCGATGTGGCGGGCAGTTCGTTACTTGTGTTGTGAAGGGTGGCAGGGGTGTGTGTGTGTGTGTATTATTCGTCCTTTCTTGTGCTTTTGAGGCTATTCAGAAAACTTAAAATGTGCCCATATTCTTTTTAATATGGGAGGTATTTCTTTCCTGGGGAAGAATGGAAACTTTTAATGGTTTTCAAGTACTATACAAAAGACCATCACCAGCAAGAGTGGGACTCCTGCTCTTCCTCTCCGGTGAGGGCAGGATGACAGGTTATTTGTTTGGGGGCAGTGCGAAGGCTGTGGAGGAGAGCAGGGTGTCCCAACGGTGAAAGGCTGATAAATATCAAAGCACGTTCCCGTGCCTTTTCTCCAGGGTGGTTAATAAATACTGATTTGGAAAATGATATCTGAAGAATCTCAGCTGGCCTAAATGTGGAAAAATAAGTGAAGCGGGGTGGGGGTGGGGGTATAAAAAAAGAGTGTCCTTCCTGATTGTGAATTATGAGTCTATAAAACCTGCCTATTGTTTTTGCTAAGAGAAGATGCTGTGAAGTCCATCAACACCAACTTCTCTTTGAAATGTTCATAGCTTTTGAAAAATATTGCTTTATTGTACCAATAGTGCCTCTGATTAGTGAGGTTTGGGAACAAATGTTCACTTTATTCCTGTCGTCTATATCATTTTAAAGGTGAAACTTTACAGTAGAATAAATGCTTGAGGAATGGTGTGTTTGTGGTGAATAATACTTAAAAATTTATCTTCGGGTTAATAGAGTTTTTTGTCTCAATTTGTGGTTGGAAATATTTCCCAAATGTATTTGCCTACATTCTTCCAAAATGATGGTAGTATATTAAAGATGAGTGAGCATTTACGAAGTATTTTAAGAGCTTGTAATTTCTGGAATTATAGTACAGTTTTGAAAGACAAAGAGAATGTGGGTGGTAGCACTATGCTCCAATACCAGGGAATAACCTGGATTCTCTGCTTTGGACTGGGTGAAATAGGTTTTTTGTCCCTGGTATGAGTCTACCCATCCTATTGATGGACCATCACCTTTCTCTAAGAGATGGCATGCCAAAGATTAGTTGGGGGTCTGAATAGTTCAGTTACAGTCAATTAATGCTGTGATTTAGGATAACACTTCCTAAATGGTTGTTCTAGTTTGCTAGCTGCCGGAATGCAATATACCAGAAACGGAATGGCTTTTAAAAGGGGGAATTTAATGAGTTGCTAGTGTACAGTTCTAAGGCCGAGAATTAAAACAAGTCTATAGAAAAGTCCAATCAAAGGCACCCAGGAAAAGATACCTTGGTTCAAGAAGGCCGATGAAGTTCAGGGTTTCTCTCTCAAGTGAGAAGGCCCTTGGCAAACACAGTCAGGGCTTCTCTCTCGGCTGGAAGGGCACATGGCGAATACGGCATCATCTGCTAACTTTCTCTCCTGGCTTCTGGTTTCATGAAGCTCCCCGGGAGGCGTCTTCCTTCTTTATCTCCAAAGGTCGCTGGCTGGTGGACTCTCTACTTCGTAGTGTCACTCTCTCTGAGTCTCTCGTTCTCCAAA
>PVIY010041504.1:0-21608 GCA_004026745.1 Myrmecophaga tridactyla
ATAATAGGGGGAACAAATGAAAAAAATAAATTTAGTTTGAAATGCTAGTGATAAATGAAAGCAAGGGGTAAGGGGTATGGTATGTATAATCTTTTTTTCTCTATTATTGTTTTATTTCTTTTTCTGATGTCTTTTTATTTCTTTCTCTAAATCGATGCAAATGTTCTAAAAAATGATGAATATGCAACTATGTGATAATGTTGGGGATTGCTGATTGTGTGTGTAGAATGGAGTGATGTGTTGATGTTCTTTTGTTAAGTTTTTTGGTTGATAAAAAGTTAAAAAAAAATGAGGGGGAGTTTAAAATATTTTCAGGACAGTCACTGGGAGAGTTTGTGATTAAGAAGAGTGGCTCTATAAGAAATATAAAGGGAGAACTACAGGCAGACAGGAAAAGACAGAAGGGAGGTGTGGAGAAGAGTGTATAGATGAAGACTATCAGTAAAGGTAAAAAGAGAAAAAATAAGATGTGACATATAAAATCCAAAAGACAAAATGATACAATAAAGTACTGCCTTTACTGTAATAATATATTCATTACATGTTATTACTTTATAACATATTTATCTCCAATCAACAGACATAGACTGGCAGAATGGATTAAAAAACAGTACCCATCTATATGCTGCCTACAAGACACTCACTTTAGACCCAAGGGCTAAAATAGAGAATGGAAGTCAGAAGTTTCTACTTTACTTTTACAGAATGAAGCACTACTTGGAAAATGTCAAGTCCTATACTTTTAATACGCTAATATTATTTTTACTACATAGATTATATAACACTCCCTGATTTAATTACATTCAAAATGAATTACAATTGAAGATAAGAATCGCCTTAACCAGTAGACAGCTGTTTGTCATGACAATGACTTGTTTAATGGTTTTATAAAACCATTTTAGAAAAACTTCTGAATATCTACTGGCAACAACTGAATGGACCCTGTTGAGGTCCTGAATATTAGGCTGATAATTTGATTTGGTTTCATGTCTTGTATTTGTTTTTGTTTGTTTGTTTTTGTTTTTGAAACTCAGCATCTATGTTTAAAGAAATTTTCCTCAGAGAAAACTGATCTTCTAGTAGAGATCCTGGGTTTGGAAGTGAGTACAATAACACACAGCTCTGTAGTATTGCCCTTTGGGGAAAAGAGTAAACAGGTTTTTGGTTAATGTAATTGCAATACTGAGTTTTCTTATATATTCCCCCGTACTATTATCATTATCATTTTTGTATACTGTATGGCAGGGTCATATTTCATTATTTTTCCATGTGAGTATCCCGTTATTGCAGCACCATTGTTGAATTTTGTTTTTTGTTTGGCTTGTTTGCTTTCTGGGGATTGGACCAGGAATCCAGCCTGAGTCTCCCGCATGGAAGGTGAGAAATCTACCACTGAACTACCCTTGCACCACCCCCACCCCTCTATTTATTTAAAAACATATACATCTATTCCTAAGCAATATATTTGCTTGCCTGTTTTTAACGCCAAATATAACGGCAACATATTTTTTATATTTGCCTACGATCTGTTTTGTTCATTTAACTCTTATTTTTTCAGATTTATACATTTTGTTACATGTAGCTCTCCTTCATTTCTACTATTTCCCAGCCCTGCAAAATCTTTTCCCCAGGTGCATCCTCCTGAGGGTGTGCTCACTTCTATGCCCAGCGGTGGTCAGTGGAGCTAAAGGAGCTGGTGCTTTGGCGCTGTGGCTGGAGCTTGGATGCTGTGGCTGACGGCCATCCATATGGGATGAAGGGGTTGGGATGGAAGAGAAGGAACGTGGCGGCTTTTCGTGCTTGGAACTACAAGAGTTAGAGAATTCTAAATTTGGATCTGATCTTCCAGGTTGTTAATTGGTGGGAGGCTGGTACCTATTTCCTTTAATATTTAGCTTTACTTACAACTATTAAATATTCAGATATAGCATATGTCGGCCTCCATTTGTACTCTTCACAGAGCCCCACAAACAGGGGTGGTCCATTTTCCTAATACCTCACTCTTTCCCCAAAGCCAGTTGTTATGGTAAATAAATTCTGTTTTAAATAAGTATATAGTAAAATAAGTGTAAGTAAAATGCGGGCTCTTCTCCCACCTCCAGCTTCCCTGTGCAAGCTCCCACCTTCCCTCCTCTCTCCATTAATGAGGACTCTCATTTCTGAGTTTGATAAGTTCTTTAGCGAGTCGGATTGAAGACGCCAAGCAGACGCCAAGAAGCGACGCAGCGGACGTATAAGGACTCCTGGACACCGCAGGTGCTTGACCACCAGCCCCGCCCACCCCAGGATCCTGTGGCATGCTGGGACATGTAGTCTTTGGCGAGGCCACTCGCTCCACAAAGTCTCCGCCCCCAAGCGTCCAACGCTTCTTTTCGCCCTCGGGACGTCGTGACGTGACTCTCTTCCCCTCCCTTGCGTCCCGGTCTTTCTTTCCTTCTTGTTCATCTAGGACGTCCGAGGATCTTTTACGACACCCGGATCTCAGAGTCGGTACCGGCGCCGGGTCCGCTTTTCGGCAAAGTGACGTGGACGTCAACAGCAATGGCGGAAGGAGAAGAGGTCCAGCCACTGCCAACGTCGAGCGGCGACATCTGGTGAGTGAAAGCCGAGGACTGATTCCCACTGCCCATCTGCTCTTTCTTTCTCTCCACCCTGGCCATCCCAGAGGCACCGGCAAGCGCCGGCATAGAACGGGAAGACCGGACTTCAGCGAAGTCCGGCACCCTGCCCCGCCCCCTCGGCCTCCCTCGTTCTGCCCGAAGGGCTAGTGCTGGGAAGCGAAGGGAGAGGGGTGTTAATCGGGCGCAAGGCTTCCGTCTGGTCCTCTGGCTTGGTCCACCTGTCTCAAAAATGTGCTACGGAGGGTGGCTTAAGGGCTGGATTGGGGCAGAGGTCCCTGGCCCGGGGAGTTGGAGTAGGCTGGCTGGAAAGGAAGTTTCTTGGATACAGATCAGAGGCACTACAATATCTTTTGAAGAAAAGACTATTTGAAATTACCACTTCGACCTTTGCTTGAGGGTTCAGAGGTTGAAAAGTACACCTAGGGAGAATCCCTCCCACATAGTTGAGATAATTTTTATTCTGGTTTTTATCTGTTGTTTCGCCTTTCCACCATTCGTCTCTTTCGCATGTCTTTTTCCTAACTACTGCTTTTCTCACAACTCGATTTTCATAGTTTTGAATGTGCTGTGGGACACTGCTCTTGCAGTTCCCGAGACTTTGCATACTTCCCTAAGTTATACTTGGAGTTGTGGGGAGGACCTCCAACAAATGTTTGGTAGGCTTGAGTCCTCCAGTCTTGTTAATCTTTGGGATAGACTCCTACTTTTGAAATAGTTGAACTTCACAGTACGCTGTTAGGGACAACACCATTAAAAAAAGAAACAAAGAGAGAAAGGAAACTTTATATATTGGCGCCTGTTTACCTAAAAATAATACAGAACATTTGTAGACATCGATTTTAATCCCTGAGAAGAAACTGAAAATTGTTGAAAGGCATGGATAATACAGTATTTGAGAAGTTCACCTCTCAATTAACAGGCTTTAAGCATCATCTTAGTGCACTTAGTACGCTCTTCAAGGTGTAGGAGGAAAACTTCAGGTGTCCTAGATACAGTTTATTTTCCTCGATTTGCTTGTATTGCAGTTGGGAAGCTGTGACAGGGAGAGGGTAAAATGGATACATTGTTTGGGAGGTGTGAATAGAAGTGTTATAGGAATTCAGAAGAGGAGAAACCGTTTTTCTGGAGTCACTGAATAATGCTTCATGGAAACAATGATGTTTGCATTAGGCCTTGAAAAATAAGTAGGATTTGGATCAGCATGTCCAATAATAGAAATATAACGTGACCCATATGTGTGACTAAGTATTTTCTAGTAGCCATGTAAAAAACTAAAATTAATTTTAATAATATTTTTCATTTAATCTAATATGTCCAAAATATTATTTCAACGTGTGAAAAAAAACTACCAATTGGATACTTCTTACATTTTATTTTTTTTCTCATCTAATGAAACGGACCTTTTTAAAATCATTGAACTGGAGATTGCAAAAATTTTCAGAAAATAACCTAGCTGGTTATAATACGAAGTTTGCAGTTTCAGAAGAACAAATTGTATCATACACTGGCTGTAATCAGCTGATCCATTGAAGGCCATGAGGAGAAATTTTACTATAGTTAAGGTGTCTTTAGGAAGTACTTAGGTTGGGAGTATTGTTATGTGTCTGGTTTACAGGGGCAAAGGACATGGTGTGAATGGTTGCTAGAGGTGGCATTTGTTCTCTTCTAGGTTTGCTGTGTCTCTGATGTGGCTTTCCATTTTTGATCTGTTTGTTTTCGTGAATGTAAAATAGAGGTGTTCTGCTATGATTTTACTATCCCTCCATCCTCTTCTAATGTTTCTCCTTTTTTCTCCCATCTATGCCCAGAAATGAATTTGAATAGAATCAGGAAAGACTTTGGATTGGGAGCCATACATTCTGTAAAGCCTCTGCTGTTAAAGTGCTTGTTGAATGGATTGTTGAAATGGGGAGGCTTTACTCTTTTTTTTTTTTTAGTGCTGTTTTTATTTGAACAGTGCTGTTATTTGAATACTGGGAATTGAACCTGGGTCTCCTGCATGGCAGGCAGTTCTGCCACTGAGCCACTATCGCACCACCCTTCATAATATTAACTTTTAATTCATGGTTTTAATTTATTGTTAAGCTCTTCTTAAAACTATTGCTAAGGTTTTCTTAAAATTATGAAACCATCAGTTCCAAAAGAAGCTTCTATTGTTAATTTGAGATGTAAATAGGAACTGTTTTGAGAATGATAGGTTCTTCTTTTTCAAAATTTTGTGCACTTTGTAAATAGCACCCTCAGTACTTCCTGTTTTATAATCTTAAAGCATTAAAATGTGAAGCAGGGGCATGCAGCTAAGAGAATAAACCTTGAGGACATTACATTGAGTGAAATGAGCCAGTGAAAAATGGACGAATAATGTGTTGTCTCACTAATATAAATTAACTATAATGGGCAAACTCTGAGAATTGGATTTGAGTACATAGGTTATCAGGGGTTAGAAAGTGGGCAGAGATTGGGCAATTGATGGTTAAGGAGTACAGAATGTTCAAATAAAGCTGATTGTAAAAGTTCCTAGATTGTAAGTTCTCACAGCAGTCAGATCAATGATTGAGTTTTAACTGTTATTTTCAGATTCTAAGTTGCTGTGCTCTTTGTGTATAACCTGGTAGTTCCCTGGAACATTAGTATCTGTGGGACACCTTAGATTCCGAATTAGAGTTCTGCAGCTCCGAATGTCAGCATTACTTCATATAGCAACTGTTAAAGAAGCTGAAAAAGAGATGTTACTAGTTAGAGATATGAATGAAATGAACCTTCTTAAAACTAAGGTAAATCAGAATACAGGATAAAGGATGATATTGTCTGTATTTTAAAACTTCAAATTCTGTGGGAGACCAAAGGAGAAGGTATTTATTTGGTCTAAAATTTTATTTTTTGTAGCATACTATCTAATTTAACCTGTCTGGTCATTTATTTAAAAAACTCAATTATATGGTACCTACAATAGGGAATGACAGTTATTACTCTGTATAGGTTAATGTAATAACTGGGTACATCCCAGAGTATTTTGGGCAGAAAATATAAATGTATTTGCAAAGTCACTTTGAAGGACTAGGGAAAAATGTGGAACTTCCCCACTTGGGGAATTTCTGATATTCTCTCAGGTATTAGGCATTCCCAATTTAGTAAGTCAGATCCTCAATCTTTAGGCTTGCCCTTGTGACACTTATTTCTACAGTGGCAAAACTAGGCTTGCATGTAATTATGTCTAAGAATCTCAGAGCCCTTTTTTTGTTGCTCAGAGGTGACCTCTCTCTTTAAGCCAACTCTGTAGATAAACTCACCACCCTCTCTCCTATGTGGGACATGACTCCAGGGGTGTAAGCCTCCCTGGCAATGTGGGACATGACTCGCAGGGATGCCTGGCCCTGGCATTGTGGGATTGAGAATGACCAGAAGGGGGAAAAGAAAAGGAACAAAATAAAGTTTCAGCGTAAGAGATTTCACATAGGGTTGAGAGGTCATTTTGGAAGTTCTCTTATGTAAGCTTTGAGCCAAATATTTCAAACTACCACAGCATGCATGCCATAACCAACAGTATTACTGAAAACCCTGGGGAATGTCCTGGCCTCTATCTATGTCTCTATAAAAGTTTTTCTTAGTAAGTTTATTTTTTCAGAAACTTAAGGCCTCCAGATTGATCCTTGGTCAAATAAGTCCTGAAACCCAGAGGTACCAGTTTCTCAAGAACAATAGCCAGGTTTATTCCTCTACCCCATAAGGTCTACACCCCTTCCCAGCCTGAAGAAGTTAAAATGATCATTGCCCAGATATTGCCCTGAAGATTGAGAGAAGGATGAAATGAGAGGAAGTGTAACTGAAAAATTAGGATTTAACAAATGACTGACTACTGACTCATTATACAGATATTTCTTTTTAGTGTCTAGTGATTTAGAATAGCTGCATACAAATGCCTGAAGTTGTTGAACTGTAATCCAGTAGCTCTGATCTTTGAGAATGATTGTAAAACTATATTGAAAAAAAAAAAAGTTCAGTTGCCTGAGTTTATATGGATCTACTTCTGGATGTTCTGTTTTGTTTGTATATCTACGTGTGTGTGTGTGTGTGTGTGTGTGTATCAGTTAAGAATGCACCGTCTTATCTCTATTCTAAGTCTAAAAATATGGTAGACTCCCTAGACAACCTCTTTTGTTGCTCAGATGTGGCCTCTCTCTCTAAGCCAACTCAGCAGGTAAACTCACTGCCCTCCCTCCTATGTGGAACATGACTCCTAGGGTTGTAAATCTCCCTGGCAATGTGAGTCAGAAATCCTGGGATGATCTGGGACCTGGCATCAAGGGATTGATAAAGCCTTCTTGACCAAAATGGGGAAAAGAGAAATGAGACAAAATAAAGGTTCAGTGGCTGAGAGTTTCAGAGTTGAGAAGTTATCCTGGAGGTTATTCTTACACATTATATAGATATCCCTTTTTAGTTTGTGGTGTACTAGAGTGGGTGGAGGGAAGTGCGTGAAACTGTTGAGCTGTGTTCCAGTAATCTTAATTCTTGAAGATGATTGTATATAGATATAACTTTTACAGTGTAACTGTGTGATTGTGAAAACCCTGTGTGTGGTGCTTCTTTTATCCAGGGTATGGGCAGGTGAGTAAAAAAATTATGGATAAAAAATAAATAAATAGTGGGAGGGATAAGGGGTAAAATAAATTGGGTAGATGGAAATACTATTTATGTCAATGTCTTTATTATAATTCACATCTTACAGTTTCTAGAGATAATTCCTGAATAATAATAATTATTCACTTCTAGGATATTGTTTCCTATAGATGTTTTAATATCCATAGGCTAGAGTTGGTAATTGTTTTCTTTTATGCTCTAAAGAAATGTATTTCAATTAATTCATTTTCATTTATTTATACTCACTGCAGAGATAAGATAAACTCATTCCTAGGTTTATTGAGGCAATCCTGGTAATTTTAGAGCACCCAGTTATTTGTATTGCAGTATACAGCCAATTTATGAGTAGGTGTCTCCCAAACAGAATTGATTAAATATGTTTAGCAAATCATTTCTGCTGTATAATGCTGAAATGTGGATTCTACTTATATAAACCAGAGATAGAGCCTTTTCTTGCTTATCAAGAGACAAAATAGGGGGTGTAAGGATAGTTCAGTGGTAGAATTCTTGCTTGCCATGCGGAAGACCCGGGTTCGATTCGATCCTTGCTCTTCCCAGAAAACAAACAAACAAAAATTCAACAAATGGTGCTGCAATAATGGGATACTCACATGGAAAAATAATGAAATGTGACCTTGCCATACAGCATAGAAAAAGAAAATAGTTTAGCAAAGCATTAATAGTTTATTCAGCAAACATCAATTAAAGACTGATTATATTCAGGCTGCTGTGTAGTGTTTAAGAGAGAAAAAAATGGAAACATTTAAAACCAGACTGTGCATTGCTGTACCTTGCTTGCACACTTTAGTTTTTCATCATTTGTTTCTCTAGGAGTAAAATGTAGATATATCTTCTGAAAATATCTAAATATTAGTATTTTTGGAAGTTAAATGATCTAGAAGAACAGAATTTTACAGCTTGAAAAAGGGGTAGTGCTACAAGTGCTTATTTAGATGTTGAGAATTACAAATGGAAAGCAAAACAATCTTCTATTAAGTTCAAAAAATCAAATTTTTTCTTGTGGAAATGAAAGAGTACTAGGAGCCAATTAAAGGAAAAACTATTTCCTGAAATTTAATGTATACTTGCGCTTAAGGGTGTGTCTGACCGTCTGACTCAAGCTAAAAAAAAAAGATGACTAATTAAATAATTTATTTCACATCTTCATCCTTTTTCTTGAAGGTTAAAGGAGTTTTTTCTTATCCTTAAGCTGACATACCACTTCATAGTTTGGTAGGAAGACTGTAGTGTATGTTGTTTTTTCCTTATTTTAAAGCAATTGTTACATCAAACACACTGTTACGGTAATATTTAATCATTTTAGCAAGAAAATATATGAAAATACTATATATTTGCATAGAGCTTTACCCTTTGTATAATAATTATGAATACCATTTCATTTGGATCTTACAACAGGTCTTGAGGAAGGTTATAAATTATTGTTCTTGGTTCATTAGAGATGAGAGGTCACAAAATGATCAGATGAGAAACTCAGTTAGTGGAAGATCTGGGACTTAAACTCATGTTTCCTTACTAAAATGAGTCCTGTGCTCTTTCCAAGATCTATCACATATACATTATGTATTTCGCATATACTTTGACATCTATACTCAGTCAACTGTGTGCTTTCAAAGACATAATATTCAGAGATGTGCACTGTTGAACTTATGTTATGTGTGTGCTTGTTATCCTTGGCACCTAATAGGGCATAAGGTTATGTATAAGCTGTGTACTACATTGTCTCTCTTGCACCCACAGAAAGGGACAATTCATGAATGGTATGGTCAGAAATGATACAGAGCATTATATACTATAGCTTTTTAGCACTTTTTGTTTTCATATGTTCTTTTATCCCTTGCAAAAGATCATTTCAATAGATTAGTTTTTTAACCTTAAGATACATTATGATTACATATATCACCTAGTTAAGATATGCATCTATTTAATATATATTAAACTATAGATTATATAAATAATATAATTTATTACATTATATAATAAATTGTTAAACCATATATAGATAAATATAAATATGAAACAGGTGGTATGATTATATTACACTGTATTTGTCTATATAATATCTGTAACACTACAATTGCAGTTTATTTTGATTTGCAGTGATATTAAGAATATATAATCAGTTAAATGGTTTTAGTAAGTTTATCAGCTCAGTAATTTTTCTGTTGCTTTTTTCAGTGATGTTGGAGAAATAAGAAATTTGCTTTTAAAATAAGTCCCATGTAGTTATTTTACCCTTTAAATAGTTCCTAGTCTTTGTTTTAAGGTATAAAAGTGACACATCAAAGGATGTATCTGTATTCCATGTGTAGTTGAATACCAGAAATTCTTGAACTTTATTTTGCAAATTCCATTTAGATTTAATCACCTACTTCAAAGTAAATGAGATCATCTTGCATCAAATAAGTCATTGTTGTTGGTTGGAAACTAGGTTAAGAAAATAAATCCAGTATTTATTCGCCAAACTAAGATCCCCATTGGTTAAATACTCTTGTAAAAGAATTGTGCAAATGTTGCAAACTGTTGTCACTTCATTTGCAAGAATTTTTCCCTTATTTTCTAAAAAGATGGCTTCAAGAAAAATAATATTGGTGATATTTCTTTTTTCATTGCACTTTGGAGTACGTGGAAATTTGTAATAGAAATTGCTCTCTCTCTGACTTTCCATTTTCATCCCTTACTTTCTCTTAGGCAAAGGATACACTCTAATTTTCTGTTGCTAGATAAAATACTGCTTTGTTGACAAAAAAAAAAGATGCATTTCTTTGTGCAGTAAAAGTACTAGAAAGTCACTTCATATGTTTAGAACAGTGTGTTAGGGACTTTTTATTTTGAGAAAGCGTAGAATTTATAAGGATTTAGAGCACTCGGATGTTTATAATCATTAGTAGAGAAGATGCTCAGTTTCTATAGACAAAATCTTATAGCAGGTGCATTGCAAATTACACATGCAGTTAAGTTATGAGAACTTTTTGTTGTGCTTGTTTGCTTTTTTTACTTAGACAATAAATCTTGTTTTTTTCTTAGCAAAACAGAGCAATTTAATCTACATGGATTATGCATCAGAAATAAATCTATGGTATCTTGTTGGTTTGTACAGGTTAGTGTGATGCCCCGATATATCCCAGAGTAATTCGGGCAGGGAATAAAAAAAAGATTTGCGACCCCTTGGGGAACTGGGAAAAGAGGAAATATTAAACACTTCCTCATCTGAGAAATTCTTGATATTCTTTCAAGCAGTTGGGACAGCCAATTCAGTAGGCTTAGCCCTCAATCTTGGAGTTTGCCCCTATGAAGCTTATTCCTGCAAAGGAGAGGTTAAGCCTACTGATAATTATGCCTAAGAACCTCCTTTATTGCTTAGATGTGGCTTCTCTCTCTAAGCTAACTTGGCAGGTGAACTCACTGCCCTTCCCTCACCCCCAACGTATGGGACATGACTCTCAGGGGTGTAAATCTCTCTGGCTCCATGGGACCTGACTCGCCAAGATGAGCCGGGACCCAGCATCATTGGAAGGAAAAAGCCTTCTTAAGCAAAAGGGGAAAGAGAGAAATGAGACAAAATAAAGTTTCAGTGGTTGAGAGATTTCAAACAGAGTTGAGAGGTTATCCTGGAGGTTATTCTTATGCATTGTACAGATATCACTTTTTGGTTTGTGGTGTATTGGAGTGGCTGGAGGAAAGTGCCTGAAACTGTTGAGCTGTGTTCCAGTAGCCTTGGTTCTTGAAAATGATTGTATAATGATATAGCTTTTATAATGTGACTATGTGATTGTGAAAACCTTGTGTCTTATGTTTCTTTTATCCAGGTTATGAACAGATAAGTAAAAAAAAAAAAAATTAAACAAATAGTAGAGGGATAAAGGGTAAAAAAAAATTGGGTAGATTGCAATACTCTGGTCAATGAGAGGAAGGGGTAAGGGTATGGAATGTATGAGCTTTTTCTTTTTTCTTTTTATTTATTTTTTGGAGGGATACAAATGTTCTAAAAATGATCGTGATGAAGAATACACAATTATGTGATGATATTGTGAGTCATTGATTATATAATATGGTTGGACTGTATGCATGTGGGTATTTCTCAGTAAAAATACCTTTTAAAAAAGTTTGGTAATGTATCTACTTACACTGTCTTCTTAGGTATTCGAAGTATTCAAAGAAATCATTATATTAAATTTTTGATGTTAAAATAATAAGTCTATGGGAAGGTTTAAAGCAACTGTTCCATTTGTAGTTAATTTTAATTGTAATAGTTTACAAGAGCAACATGTCTATCTTCTCTATCTCCTTTACCTCCTGCATGATGCTGAACTACTGATTCGCTCATGTTGTTTGGCTTGTTAAGCTAAAAGACTAGATTTAGCATCTTCTTTTCTTGATGTAAGATCCTTGTTAAAATATGAATTCTGAAGAGGATTACATTGTTTGATAAGGGACTCTCCCCAAACTGGTTTTGTGGATTTGATCCTAATAAAAAGTTTCTCTAATTTTTTAAGCTTATGGAATGTTTTTTTTCCCCTTGACTTACAAATATATAACTTGTGAAAATGCTTATAACAAGCATATCTGATTCTGACACAAATTCAGATAATGTCAAGATGTCACAATTTTCAGATGGGACTCTCACAGTCTGTAAGGTGTCAAGGTCCTTTCTGAATGTGCCATCATACAATTGGTTGAAATGCTTAGAAAATTTTGACGGGTTGGTATTTTAAAAAAAGCAAGTTGCATGGTACACATTGTAGCCATTGAAGTCCATCCATATTTGTTGTACAAATGAATCTGTAACAAAAGTTGTCTTTTCTCCGTTTTTCAAATGCCACACAAAATATGCAGAAACTAAATGCCACACAAAATATTAATAAACTAATTAAGGAGTTTTGGTCTTGTAGTAATCTGTAACTAGCATGCTAACAACAACAGCCAGTAAGTTCAGACAAAGCATTGATGCTGCTATCTCATGACATAGGCATTAAGAAATACTCAGAAATGTGGTGATACAAAATAAGCCATGAAACCACAACTTGTCATGTCCGATTTGCTACTGCTTACTCCATGAAACCACAACTAGTCGCATCCAACTTGCCACTGCTTACTTACTGTCACACGCTTTACTGGTGCTTAAAACGAATTTGCTAGTTATTTTAGAGTTTTAAATAGTTAGAAGTTTGTATTGGGGTATGCTGTATACATGGGGAAACTACTAGGCTGTCATGATGTAACCTGTGCTCATGTATGATTTACTTTCCAAACAAATCTGGATTAAATGCATCCCAGAAAAAGCCACTCCCATCTGTAGTCAACCAGATTTATTTGATAGGACTTGGAATAGAATTTTGGAATAACCAGGTAGAATGTAAGCTACATGAGAGCATGGACTTTTTCTTCACTGCTGGATGCCTAGTGCCTCGAACAATGAGTAGCATGATGGTAAGTGTTGAATACATATGTATTGAAGGTTTGAATAAAATAATATACATGTCAGGGAAGGAAAAAATTTAGCATATGGGTAAGAGAGGTAGAGAAGAGCTACTGGACACCAAAGGAAAGTATTTTGGGGAGAGTCAAACTTTGCAGAGTTTGTAAAAAGAATGATGACTGAGAAAGATGGAAGCACTTTTAATAGTGTTAAAGGTTTTGAAGTGAAGGAGGAGAGAATAAGTGGTGATGAGAAGAAACTACTGTTTTGAGGGAGTTGAATCTTAAAGGAGAGAGATGACTTTTTGAAGAGGTAGGTCATGTATAGGACTTTTTGAATAAGTAAATGTGGAAATATTGGGGGAAAGGGAGGATCATACACTATTATTCTTTATATTTTTGGATCTTTGATATATTTTTAGTGAAGATTTCTGAGTCCATTTTATTGTTTGCCTTTGTTTAATACTGCCAGCAGTCTCAGAGTTTTGAACAATATCCTGTTTAGCAGAAATAACATTTAAAATGTTTACATAGCAGACTTTGGGTTTTTATTGATTTCCCAAGAATATAGCTTCTACATTTTTATTTTAAGAAAATGATAGTATATGCTAGAACCTGACCACTTTAAGACACAAAGTTAACTTCTTAAAAATTTTGGTAATTGGGTATTCTATGTAGTTTCTATGTACTGTAAATTCAAAGTGATTACATATATTCTAGTTCTAGGTGGTTTTTTTGAACTATTACAGTCTTTCATTTTTTTGTAAAGCAAAATAAGGTTTAGATTTTAAGAATTTTGAAAATTAATGAGCTTGACTTAGCTTAACTGATAGATTGTGAGACTTCATAAATTTTTAGATATTTTTTCAATCCAGAAGACATCCTATCTTAGGTGTTTTGGAAATCTGTCTTAGTATGCTTAGGTATGACAGTGCTAATCTGAAGTTGAATGGACTGTGGAAAGTCATACAAACCATTTAATAAGTTTTGCTGAGAATAAGTTGCTAATTGCTTAGTTATAGGACTACTTCATTGATTTTCAGGTGAGCATTGGAAAGAACATTCAAGCGAGCTGTGGGCATTAAGGTGGAATGGAATTAAAGGGGTGGAAGGGGTATTCTAGTAAGCAGAAGATATTCATGTGCTTTATACTTTGCCACCTCTTTTGATTAGGTGGTACTTTAATTTCCTATTTTTTTCCGTAACATTGCAGTGCACACATGTCAGCATCTTCTCCATTTTCTTCCCAATTCCATTGACTTCTGGGCTCCTGCAATGGTATCTCCTTCTGTATCCAATTTCCTTTCCTTATTGGATTAAAGCCCACTCATTCTGTTTGGACACACCTTAACTAATACTTTCTTCAAAGATCCTATTTACCAGTGGGTTCACACCCACAGGACTAGGGATTGGGACCTGTACATGCCTTTTGTGAGGGGCATAATTCAGTCCTCAATAGATGGTCTCTGTTACTATCCCCGTTTTATAGGTGAAGAAACTGAGTTTGTACCCTGGGTCCACAATGTTCCATGTGTGGAGTCTCTTGTCAAGTTTTGTTACTTTAACTTTCATACCATTTTCTCTATAACATGCTGCCTCTAAACCTTTATACCCTTAAATTCTTTGCTTCTCTTGCCATTGAGCTGCCATGACAACTGTTCAGAAGCGTATTCTGTTTTTTTCCCACAATGTAGTTAACCATGTTCTGCTATCAACTTGAGGAATTAAAGAGGGAAGGTGAGCCCTTATTCCTTTATTAACTTAATGTGTTACTCAGACCCTTTATAGTGAAATACTCTCATTCATTTAAATGGTAAATTGGGATTTGACAGAGTAGTTTCCTCTTGAAGCCCTAAATGTAGAGTCCCTCAACTTTTTTTTTTAATTTGGTAAAAATGCTTATTTAGGTTCATGTCTTAAAGTTGGCATTGAATCTCAGATTTACATAACAGTTTGTACCTTTTACTTTTTTGGGTAACACAAATATTAGTGACTAAGTGTCAACCCATTCTACTTTAGTGCTGATAACTAACGTTTGTAATTTGCAACATTCCTAAACAGGTGTAAAAACTTTTTCTTGGGATTCTTTTGTTTTTAAAAAAGAAAACTTTTTTTTTTAAATATAGTGCCAGAAGACATTCTATAAAGGTATGAAAGTTGGAGGGGAAAAGCTTCTGTTCAGGTCATATTTAATGCTTTAAATCATTAAGGATCAAACTCTCAATCACTAATATACCACTATGCAACTCAGCATTTTTCTGCATCCTAAGTCATTTTCTCCTGTTTGTAAAACTGTCTTACTGTAGTTGTAAGAATTGATGCGTTTTAGCGTGCAACAAATTAACATTATTATTGATATGGGCTTTTCAATTTGCTCAAGTTTATGAGTTATAAATGGAATGAAGCAGCATTTCCAGCTGACAAATGGATCTATAGGTAATGCAATGTCCCTTAAACTAAGTTTGTGACAATAAAACCGTTAAACTGAAGCAATGAGAAAACTGTTGACAACGTACAACCAGGGAATGTTCATCTCAATATAAGCTGGAAACTCTACTTTCAGTAAAAGGATGAATACTTGAATTAGCACAAACCAGAACCAGGTACCAAAAAAAAAAAAAAAGATAGAGCTTGGTCAAGATATTTTCTTTGAATTCACTATATAATTAGAGTGGGATGAAAAGGGAAAATAAAGGATAGCCTCATTCATATATGGTGTCATCCTTATAGCCTGTACCAAGGTAACAACTTCTGACCAAGAGGTTATGAAAGCAATAAATAAAATCATCATCATGGAAAATGACAACCAGTAACATTGAATGCTGACATAGAAAGGACATTGACAAGAATAAAGATTCTGTGCATTCAGGCTTTGGTAGATAGCTGGATCTCCCAAAACATAAGCAAGGACTGAAATCCAAATAAAATTATTTTATTTCTTTTGACACTTAAAAGAAAATTTAGTGGTGTTAGAGAAATTCAAGTAATAATCTAAACAAGCTACCAGAAATCCTGGAAAATGGAAAAAGCCATAAGAGAAGGAAATCATTTGAGTAAATAGACACATGTGCTATTTAGTAAACCTAATGCCTAAAATTACAAAATCCCTGGAATAGGATATAAGGGAAATGTTTACCAAAAATAAAAGATCGACAAATGCTAATGAAATGCAAAAATATTCCATAAAATACTGATAGGTATTTTTTTCTTCTCATTGTTAGTATGAGGATATTTAATAATGTTATCCCAACTATAATTTAAAACAGAAGACAGCTAATGTCTAGGGGCTGCTTTGTTTGATGTAACTGGTACTGAAAAGAGCAGTTCTTTGAAGAGAGAGCAGTCATTTTTAGTTAGATTTCAGGTCTGTTGAAACACATATGATGAAACATTGCTTCACTTCATTTTCCATCCCATTCTTTCTCCTGTGGGTCTTTCTTGGCTATTTATCTTCTTCCTGTTTTAGTTCTGTTTGTTTCCTTCAGTCATCTTTTTGCTTCCTTGCATTTCATTTGCTACATACACCATATGCTATGTGAGTAATCTCTTCACGAGTGGGGGGCACAGCAAGCACGTTTCCTCCCAGCAGTACTTTCCTCTGCAGACCGGTCTGAGGGCCAGGGCACAGCGGCCCCCGTCCCGCACAGCTGCCCTGCGGGGCCCGAAGCCCCCAAAACATTTTTTGATGAAGTTATTTTTAATATCTTTATTATGATACAATCTATAGACCATAATTTCATCCATTTAAAGTGTACCCTTCAGTGGTTTCAGTATATCACAGAGTTGTGCAGTCATCGCAACCATCAATTTTAGAATATTTTCATCATTCAAAAGAAACATGCCTATTAGTAGTCACTCTCCATTTCCACTTTCCCCAAGCCCCTGATCTACTGGCAAAACTGATCTACTTTCTGTTTCTCTTTATTTGCCTATTCTGGACATGTCATATAAATGGAATCATACAATATGTGACCTTTATGTCCAGCTTCTTTAAGGTTCATCCATGCTGTGTGTGTAGCAGTACTTCATTTATTTTTTAATTTTACTCTTTATTTTGGGGTATATTGTCATGATCTGGGAATCTAACCCGGGTCTCCCACATGAAAGGTGAGCATTCTACCACTGGAACCACCCATGCACCCTTCATTCATTCAATTATTTATCTTTTACATTGGCAGGCACCAGGACTCAAACCTGGGTCTCTGGCATGGCAGATGAGAACTTTGCCATTGAGCCACTGTGGCCCGCCCCTTTCGTTTATTTTTAATGTTGAATAACACTCCACTGTATGGATATATCACATTTTGTTTATCTATTCATCATGATGAACATTTGGGTGGTTTCACTTTTGGGCTATTGTGAATAATACTATTATAAACAATCATATACAAGTTTTTGTGTGGATGTTAGCTTTTTATTTCTCTTGAGTATCTACCTAGGACTGGAAATGCTGGGTCATATGTAATTCTGTGTTTAAAATTTGAGGGCTGCAAATCACCTTTAATAATTATGTTTTTCATCCTAATGGATACTACTATAATTCTAAATAATATTTGATGCCTCTCTTACTTGACTTAATGCCATTAGACAGTAGTTATGTAGGTTAAATAATGTGTTTTCAGTTAAAAAAAAATGTTCCTAATCTTAATTCATTCCTATGGGAGTGAACTCATTTAAATTGGACCTTTTGAAAATGTTATTTTTAGTTAAGCTGTTGCCTAACTGAATTAGGTTGGGCCTTAATCCTATTCCTGTAGAGAACATTACACAGAGAAGCAGAAGAACTCAGAAGAAAAAGAAAACTTTGCCAAATGATGGGAAACTAAAACAAATAATTATTGATTAATAAATAATTATTAAAGGGATTCATGCTCAGGAGAAGTAGGAAAAGATTAATGTAAGGGATATTTAGAAAGTATTCAGATACCAACCTGTAGAAGAATGGTCAAATCAATTATTTCAGGCATTAAGAATTATTTATTTTTAAGAATATTGGATGACTGAGAGAAAAGTTCATAATTTATTTTGAAAAATATTAATAAGTGAAGCCTACCCAGTACAAAATTATATATTCAGTATAATCCCTGTTTTGTTATATGTGTGTGTGTAAGAGAACTGAAAAGTAATCCACAAAATATTAAAGTTGGTATTTCATAGTAGAATTATGGTTGGTTTTAAACATTGGCTAGATTCTCTAAAATAATCATGTACAAAATGTTCGGAATAGGCAAATCTGTGAAGACAAAAAGTAGATTAGTGGTTGTGTAAACCTAGGGGTGGTGAGGAGAAACATGAGTAACTGCTAATGGATATGGGATTTCTTTTGTGGGTCATGAAGATGTTCTAAAATTGGTTGTCATGATCATTGCACATCTCTGTGTATACAAAAAATTATGCACTGTGAATGAATGAACTATATGCTATGTGAATTATGTCTTAATACAGCTGTTATAAAAAAGACAGCATGGAAAGATTTGGGAGACAAACTAAGTTTTATTCTTATCTCCTATTTGGGGATACTATGTATATACTTACACAATCTTCAAAATTTTTTAAATTATGGGGAAAATAAGTTTTTAGAACATGTGGTGTGGTTAGGGTGAAGACAGACTTTAGACAAAAGTTTTTAATATAATAATTTTTTTCCTAGTGGCAGATTTTCTATAACTTTTTTTAGTTTTAAGAGCATAGCATAACTTAGTTGCTTTAAAAATTTTTATTTATTATTTAATTTTTTGGTATTAAAGTGAAGTTAGCTTCATAAAATGAGTTCGGTAGTGGTCCTTTTTCCTCAATTTTTTGGAACGTTTGAGCAAGATTAGTGTTAGTTCTTTTTGGAATGCTTGATAAAATTCCACTGTAGAGCCATCTGACCCTGGGCTTTTCTTGGTAGGAAGATTTTTGATGACTGATTGAATCTCTTTACTTGTGATTGGTTTGTTTAGATCTTCTGTTTCTTCTTGAGTCAATGTAACTTTTGGTGTGTTTCCAGGAATTTGGCCATTTCATCTAAATTGTTGGCATATAGTTGTTCATATTATCTCTTACGATATATTTTTTTATTTCTTAGTGTCTGTGGTAAAGATGACCCCTGCCTCACTTCTGATTGTGTTTATTTGCATCCTCTTTGTTTCTTTGTCAGCCTTGCTAGTGGCCCATTGATTATACTGATTTTCTCAAAAAACCAACTTTTGGTTTTATTGATTCTTTCTATTGTTCTTTTTTTCTCCCATTCAGTTAACTCTGCTTTAATCTTTTGTTATTTTTCTTTCTCTACTTGCTTTGGGGTTAGCTTGCTGTTCTTTCTCAAGTTCCTCCAGGTGAGCAGTTAAGTCCTCGATTTTTGCTCTTTCTTGTTTTTTAATATAGGCATTTGGGACAATAAATTTCCCTTTCAGCACAGCCTTTGCCATATCCCATAAGTTCCTATATGCTGTAACCTCATTTTCATTCATCTCCAAATAGCTTCCAGTTTCTCTAGCAATTTCTTCTTTAACCACTGGTTGTTTAAGAGTGTGTTATTTAATCTCCATATATTTGTGAAAATTCTTGTTCTTGATGGTTATTGATTTCCAGCTTCATTCCATTGTGATCAGAGAAAGTACTTTGAATATTTCAATGTTTTTATATTTATAAAGACCAGTTTTGTGCCTCACCATATGATCTATGCTAGAGAATGTTCCATGAGCACTAAAGAAGAAGTAGATCTTCGTGTTTTGGGGGTCTAACAAGCTATATATGTCTGTTAGGTTTAGTTCATTTATCAGATTGCTTAATTTCTCTATTTCCTTGCTGATCCTCTGTCTAGTTTTTCTATCTGTAAAGGAGAGCAATGTATTGAAGTTGAAGTCTCCTACTATTATTGTTGAAACATCTGTCACACCCTTCAGTTTTGCCAGTGTTTTTCTCATGTACTTTGGAGCTCCTTGTTTGGAAGCATAAACATTTATGATTGTTACTTCTTCTTGGTGAATTGTCCCTTGTATAAATATATAGTGTCCTTTGTATGTTATGATGTCTTTGCATTTAAAGACTATTTTGTCTGATATTCTTTTGGTTACAGCTTGCGTGAAACATTTTTTCCATCCTTTCACTTTCAGTTCTTGTGTCTAAGATGTCTTGTAAACAGCGTAGAGCTGAATTATATTTCTTAATCCATCCTGCCAATCTGTATCTTTTAATTGGTAAGTTTATTCCATTAGCTTTCAAAGTTATTACTGAAAAAGCATTTCTTGAATCCACTGTCTAATCCATTGGATTTTATTTGTCAGATTTGTAAATTCTTTTCCGTCTTTCTCTTTTTATCCTTTAAGTTATCCTTACTGGTACTCTTCAGTTCTGTGCCCTCCTTCAGAACTCCCTCTCCTGTCTTTTTTTTTTCAGCTGGCAGAACTCCTTTTAGTATTTCTTGTAGGTTCAGTCTCTTGTTAACACATTCTTTCAGAATTTGTTTTTCTGTGAAAATTTTAATCTCTCCCTCAGTTTTGAAGGACAATTTGCCTGGGTACAGAGTTCTTGGCTGGAAGTCTTTCTCTTTCGGGATCTAAAATATATCATACAACTACCTTCTTGCCTCTGTAGTGCCAGTTGAGTAGTCCAAACTCAGACTTATGTGGTTTCTCTTGTGTGTAGTAGATTGTTTTTCTCTTGCCACTTTCAGGATTTTCTGCTTCTCTTCAGCATTTGGCAATCTGATTAGGATGTGTCTTGGGGAAGGCCTGTTTGGATTTATTCTATTTGGAATTCATTGGGCTTCTTTGATTTGCATATTTATATCCTTTATAAGGGTTTGGAAATTTTCCCCCATTATATCCTCAACTAATTTTCCTGGCACTTGACTCCTCTTCTCCTTCTGGCACACCAGTGATTCTTACCTTTGCATACTTTGTTTTGTCCATTGTTTCCCTGATCTAATTCAGAATTTTCCATCTTCTTTGCCATTTGCTCTTTTGTGTGTTTGAAATCAGTTGCCTGTCCTCTAGTTTGCTTATTCTTTCTCCTGCCTCTTCACATCTGCTGTTGTGTGTCTCTAGTATATTTTTCATTTGGTCTACAGCATCTTTAATCTCTGTAATATCTGCTGTTTTTCTATGTATTCTTTCAATTCCTCTTTATGCTCTTCTAGTGTCTTCTTGATCTCATTTATGTCATTAGCCATCCCACTTGATTTTATTTAATGAAGTTATATGAACATCTTTGATTAGTTCCAAAATCTGTGTCTCCTCTGGTGTTTTAATTTGGTCATTAGGTTGGGCTATATCTGTCTGCATCTTGATATGCTTAGTGATCTTCTGTTGCCTTGGAGGCATGTAAATATCTTGATAGGTGTGTTAGTTTGCAAGCTGCAGAAACAGCTTAATTCATAGAAGATCCGTGAATTAGAAACACCCGTGTCAGCTGGGTAGTCATGTTGCTGTTATCTGCCTCTCCAGGTTGTGGCTTGCTTAACATCTCATGGCAACATTTGCTGGGCTGCAACCATCCAAACATCCATGTCTCTGTTCTCCACATGTCCGCATCCATGTCAGCTCTGCTGTGAAGATTCTGTTGGCTCTGAGGCTTCTACTGTTACTCAAGGCTTTGTTGTTTCCTGAGGCTCTGTTGTTTCCCTTTAGCTGCTTTTAAAATCATAATTTTTAGCCTCTGGGAAGATGTTGGACCGGAGTGAGTTCATTCCTGCTCTGTGAAACAAGATAGAAAACAAGAGAAAATCCAGGACTGTAGGTCCTAGGGTAAAATAACTGACAAACAAAGTGCAAAAGGAAACATTCAGCAAAAACTAAGTAAATACAAAACTTTAGAAGAGTGAAGGAAACCAACTTGCCTAATAACCATATCAAGATAATCAAATGTGGGTGGGCCACAGTGGCTCAGCAGGCAGAGTTTTTACCTGCCATGCCAGAGACCCAG